>JAHRHJ020000633.1:0-59111 GCA_019776745.2 Taxus chinensis
GTGTAGTGGAGGAGTCTGAAGAGAGCGTGCCTGGTGTTGGTTTTTAAATAGGACTTTTTAGAAGAGCAACAGTCAGGGGACAAAGAAGTCCTCCTCTTTAATATGGGAGGGTTCCCTTATTAAGACAACGAACTTCTTTACACAAATCTACAGAATTCATTTTAACTGGTTGAAACTTGGATACCACGAAAATGTTTTCCACAAAGATCATCATTTACAAACGGACTGAGAAAACTTGTACGAAGATAGCAGAATAGCAAATGTTTGGAATTATAAGTGGTAACAGCATATTCTTTTACGAGTGCGCAGTTTGCCGTAATTTTGAACAAGATTATTTGTTCTAGCTGATAATATTAAAGCACAAAGTTCTTCAAACGAAAACACCTTCTTCATATCATTATCAAAGACACAAATTTCTTTCTTTGGTTTGTGCCGATCACTGTATTTTTGGCAAAAGCAATCAGTAAGACTAACTAATTAGGTACATAATAATCTTCACAATACTAAGGAAACACAGATATACAGAATTCATATAGAGAATGAACATAAAGCCCTTTTGTATTGATACTTTCAAGATCTATTTACAATTTCGAGAGTAGGCCAAATGCTTCCTCCCTTTAGAATGGCGGAAAAATGCCATTAGATAGCTACCATTCAGTTACGTCTGGCGTACCCGTTTCTTTTAACTAAAAGATTCGTTACGGAATGCCAAACGCAATCCTCTTAACTAATTACAAGGATACGAAATGAATAGGAAGAAGAGAACATAATGAGGAAGGAGACAGGTGGACAGTCACTGAGAAGGACCCACCGTCTTCATAACCCTCTGTCTTGAAATTCTTCCACTCTTTCCCTGCCTTTGCCACGCGGGACCCACCAGACGTTCATCTTGAAGATGACAATGGATATCTTTGAAAACTGATGTAACTGGCGTCTTGAAATTCGTCCTTCGTAACTTCTTCTTTGAATTTGATCTTCACAAACTTAAATTTCAAATGTAAGCACATTCGGGTCGAGCGGGAAAAATAGTATGAATTTGCATTAGGTTCCTTGGGACAACATGTGAGACCGCGAATGCGCGAAACACGCGGCTCGGCCGATTCGGGTGAAACGGGGAGAAAGACGCACAACTGCATTTTCGGACATTTTGGATGAAAAAGAAGCGAGTGCGCGACTCGGGAGTTTCGGCGAAAATGGGGACAGATTGCACTTTGTAACTTTGGGACCTTCGGGACAAAGTTCCGAAGTACGCGACTTCTCGCCGGTTCGTGAGAATTGGAACAGCGCGCACTTTTGATTTGGGGACATTGGGACAGAAAAGTGCGAAGTACGCGATTCGGGAATTTTGGCCGATGGAACAACGTGCACAAAAGTTTTGGGACACTTGGGACAAAAACTTCCGCGGGCACCGAATGGACCATTTTCGTAGGTTTCGCCGAAAAGGAACAGATTGGCACGTTTTGATTTGGACATTTGGACAGAAAAGTGGCTAAGTAGCATTTCGGATGTTTCGGCGGCCGAACTTGTGAACGACTTAAACAAAGCTTCGTACACATGGAATCAAAACCTTCGACGGGCCCGAAGATAGACAAGTTTCGGGGATTCGTTTCCGGCCGTTCATAGAACAACTTGCACTTTTTTGTACTTGGACAACCGGACAAAAATTCCGACAGGCCCCTCAATACTTCAAAATGACCCAAAACTTAGAATTTTTTAGACTTCCAACCTTTTTCCACACCACCAACTTGACAGAAAAGCGACACTTAGACTCAAATTTTGAAATTTTAACTTTGATCAGAGCAACGAATTTTTAGTGGACACAGCTTGCCCCTTCTGGGGATGACTTGGTGTAATTCAATGGACTGAGACAAGGCAAGAACTTAGACAACTCGGTGAAGCAACCATGGCCTTATCCCTGGGGCAACGAGTCAGGACAAACCATACAAGGTCAACACACACAGCACAACCAGCAGGGAACACACCAAAAGCAAAAAGTAAGAAACCTGTAACATATAGTACAAGGGCTCCCTATCACCTGAGGACTTTAATCAACTTTAATATCTATACCCACTATAAGGGAATGGGAGGGGACCTCCATTAATCCAGATAGAAAGAGTTCTTACCAGAAGTGTCTTACTTGAAAGGTCCAAGCCATAAGGAATCAAAGTTTCTTCCATGCTACCAACGAGGGTTCGTTTCTTTTGTCCACAACAGCACGGTATCACACTTGGCAACTGCTCTGCTCCTATCTTTCTTATCAACCGTCATCTTCATCACCTTCGCTGGTGGGCAGCTAGTCTATCAGCAAACCTCCAATCGTGTCCTCGTCCAGTTTGGTGCCTTACATAATTCCTGGTTTGAAGGAAAAGATGCTGCATATCTTTTGGCTGAAGGCTTTTAAATACCTCTACAAATAGCAAGAACTCCTAACCGCCGTAGAAGAATCAATTGCCTTGCCGGCTCGCTTTCTCTGTCGTGCAACATTTTCCCATATTCACTAGCCTATTTGGATCTAGAAACTCACCATATTGATTTTGTCATGCTCACTGATGGTTGAGGTCCTCAAGCCCTAGACTTCAAGTACGTCCGATTGAGCAAATATTCTTCTGAAGCTTACTCATCCCTTAGAGTCTTTTCCCTGAGTTAATGCACCCTTCTTGATCCGTTTCTTCCCGTTGGCTGACGTGTTTGATGAGAAAGCAATCAAGGAATTTAAAATGGAATCCCAAAACCTGATTCGGGTATGTTTCACAGCTTCCATTTATTACCTGAAACCACCAGGCTTCTAACTTGCTTCACGATCAGCTCTGTCATCACCACGATCAAAATATTGCTTACCAAACACCCTCGTCTGTGGCACGTGCATCCAGGATGATAGCCTCACATACTCTGTCGTATTGTTAGTGTTCCTCGTAACCTGCAATTTAAATGAAAAGGGGTATAAGGCACCCTCAAGGTGATCTTCAGAACACCGCTCAGAACCAGCCGAAGAACCACTGCCATCATAGTCTTCTAAGAGCCAGACACCATGGGATCCTTAGGTGTATTTGCAGGTTTGGATTTCTCAGGTGACAAAATCTTTAATTACCATGGCCCCTGTCCTGCCATAAGTATTTGTGCTTTGACTCTGCCTCTGCACAATGCCGGGGGACCTTCTCAGGTAGTAGCTTTTCGGTGTCCCATTGACAGGGATGATAGCGGGGTACCAGCCATTGCATCTCTCCACCCACATCTGTACAGAATGTTATCTTCTGCTTAGCAACATTCCATGGAAAGGAGGATGTCTGCTACTGTATGGTAGCCAAGACCTTCTTTTCAGGTAAGCACAAAAGCACTTGTGGCATCTTTAATATCCTTTCCCACCAAAGGTACTACGGTACTTTTTCCTTACTTCCATAGAGTAGCAAGATCCATAAGTCGAGTAAGGGTCAGCCCTAAAGCATGAGCTACTTTGGGCGGGCATCACATTATCTGAGGCTCTAGAATCTATGACACAGTTACTTGAGCCTGTGGCCAGCTATAAGGAGTGTTACTGAAAGGCTTGAAATCGTTTCACCAGGTGAGGTGACAACAGCAGCTACAGACTGGGCTGTGGGTGGCAGAAGAGAGGTTGTGGGCTAAAGGCCTTTGGAAGTGGTCCTTGAATGGAATTTACAAATTGGATCATCTTGGAAAAGCTTTTGGCTGGGTTTTGATAATATTCATCCTCGGAATCTGAACTTTGGTCCTTTTTATATTATTACAATGTCAACGGATCCAGAGGTGGAATGGTCCATCATCATTTGGAATCTTAGTCCTTATCACAACCCCTAGGAGAAAAAGAAAAACGCAACTTTGGCAGATTGGCAGTACTTACCTTTGGTGGTCCAGATGAGGTAGGAAATAGGAGATTCCTCTTCCTGGCAATTACAGGAATGGTTGCAGACTGCGTCTTTGGACTTCTCGGTGTTGTGTCACATTTCCCTCTGATGTGTTCGTTTCTCCCGAGTCATGACAGGACGGATTCACTGTTCATGATCTGCTAACCACTTCATTCATAGTCCATCTGCATCATCAATGCCTTCAGTGGTAAGGAAATTTGACTCTGAGATCTTGCTCTCGGTTCTCCTTCTCTTCTGCCTCAATCATCGATTCCTCCAAGGAACTCCTCACAAGCTCATTTCATCTTCTGGTTCTTCGACCTCGCACGTTCATTCACAGGAACTTTGACGGGAGGTCCCCTTCAAGTGCCAATCTGTTGTGGGGAGCTGGCAACGGTTTCTGGGTTGAAAATTTCTTCTCGGAACATCTGCTACTGTGCATGCTGAGCTCATTGTTTCTTTATAATAGCTCCAGATCGTTTGCAATTTTCTGGACTAATGGATCAGTATTGAAGTCCAGAGTGAAGAGGAAGAAATCCGTCAGATTTTGGTATTGGGAGATGCGCTTCTTCACTTTCCAACTTCCCTAATTTCCCTGACATGATTAGGTCCTCCTCGACACTAAAGCCATTCTTGATCAGAATTAACGTTCCAAATTAGCCCTTCTAGCGCATAACTGACTTTAAGGCGTTTGGGCATTCAAAGAAAAAACATTTTTGATTTGTCAACCGGCCGAGTATTCAGAGAATTTTTTTTGATCATTCTTTTGATCGAGCCACAATTCTCTCATAGGTTTCCATGGATCTTTCTTTATTTGAGAAATCTGGGCAAGCAGGGCATTCACATCTTTCTGCCGCCTGCTTGAACGGCTTTTCGAACTGAGTTCGCAAGGTATGTCCGATCGATGTATGGCACCAGCCTGAAGGTGGAAGAACCAGTCAGCAAAGCATGTCCCTGGAACGGCTCTACCCACCCAACAGTCTTACGGAGCCGTCTTCATGTTCAACCCCCAAGACTCCACAACCACACTATGAAGGCTGCAATATGCTCATCAGTGCACTTTGGCCGTCTCCTTTGAATTTGGGCAGTTCCTTTCGGTTTACCTCCCTAGTACTCATGCACGGCGGAGTGAGGGGCCCTGTTGGTTTTCAAATAGGACTTTTTAGAAGAACAACAGTCAGGGGACAAGAAGTCCCTCCTCTTTAATGGGAGAGGTTCCCTTATTGAGACACGAACTTATTTACAAATATACAGAAGGTCATTTTATGGTTGAACTTGGATACCACGAAAATGTTTTCCACAAAGATCATCAGTTACAAACGGGCTGAGGAAAGAGGGTACGAAGATAAGCAGAATAGCAAACGTTTGGAATTATAGATAACAGAATAATTCTTTACGAGTGCGAAGTTGCAGGGAATTTGGAACAAGATTATTTGTATTAGCTGAATAAGATTAAAGACACAAAGTTCTTCAAACGACCTTCTTCAGATTCATTAATCAAAGACACAAAGTTCTTTCTTGGTTGTGCAAGATCACTGTATTTGCAAAAGCAATCAGCAAGACTAACGAATTAGGTACAAAATAATCTTCACAATACTAAAGGAAAACACAGAGATACAGAGATTCAGATAGAGAATGAAAAGAAAAGCCCTTTTGTATTGATACGTTCAAGATCTATTTACAATTTCGAGAGTATGCCAAGTTCTTCCTCCTTTCAAAATGGCGTGTAAAGGCCATTATATAGATTACAATTCAGTTACGTATTGTAACCGTTTCTTTTAAATAAAGAATAGTTAAGTATTGCCGGTTGCAATATCCTAACTAATTACAAGGAATACGAAAAGACAGAGAAGAAGAGAAAAGAAAGAAAGAAGGAGGAGACAGGTGGCCAGCTACAGGGAGGGACCCAATGTCTTCAGAATTCGCTGCCTGAACTTCTTCAAAGCCTCGGCTATGTCTCTGCCACGTGGAACCGACGTGTTGGCAGCAGACTGAGTCCAAAATCCTTGACACTTCTCCATCTCTTTATCAAACTCGACGTGAGTATGATAATCTTTATTTGCTTCTTTAATGGCATATTGAAGAGAGCAAATGTCCTTCATCTTTTCTTTGGAGATGGTGCTTTCCTGGAACAGATCGTTTTTTACAAAAGCTCTGAACTGAGCTTTGATTTCTTGCAGGGACAGAAGAGCACCAGAGTTTTCATCCTGAAGATGACAATGTATATCTTTGAAGGCAGCCACTGTCAGTGCTTTGAAAGCTTCTCCCTTCTGCCAACTGTTCTTCATCTCTACCACAGCTTCTTCTAATACTCTGATCTTCCACTCTACGCTGTAGACCCAAGACTTTGATAAATTGTCTTTGGCATCATCAAAAATCTTGTTCGCCATTAGGATGTTCTCATCTGTTTGTCCCATGAGGCGGAGGTCTACTATGCAACTGCTCCAGATTTTGAGTTCTTTATCCATGGTACTGATAGTGGAGGAGAGCTTCAGTTGCATATTACTCACCTTTTCATAGAGCTTGAAGGCTTCATCGATGAAGTTTAACCCAGCAACAAGCATGTCATCCACCATGGCTTCAAAAGCTCTGCCATAAACAGAATACTTGTGCATATCTTTTATACTTTGCACTTCATCTTGGCTTAGTATTACAGGAGGAGGTAGAGCAGTCAAAGGGGTGGGATCCAAAACTTTGTCCTTAGATAGAAGAGACTTGATGAAACCTGTAAGAACTCGGGCTTGCTCTTCCAGCTGTTCGATAGCTTGCTGTCCTTTTTCCACTCTCCCAATAACTCTTGTGACTGTTTCCTGGAGATTATGGATCTCGCCTTCAGGGGTAGACTCTCCCATTGGGATTCTCAGTAGCTCCAAGTCAGATACTTGCAAGTCCTGTTCTGATTTGTCCATAGCAGGCTTGGCAATCTCCAGGAATTGCTGACCTCGAGTATCAGATACTATTCTGGAGGTGGTTCTTGCTTTCTTGGCACGAGAAGGCGTGGTGCCCAACATGGCTGCAACAGCATCAAAATTTGGTCCCAGGTTTTGGGAGGATGGTTTTCTCTTCCTTTTGTCAACCAAGGGTTGCACCCATGCAAAAGAGGAAGAAGAATCTGCAGGAGGAGCAAGGGGGCCAAGAGACAGGGAGCCCATGACACTCAAGGTCTGTGCAGCTGTTGACTCAAGCTGGGATGTGGAAGGAGCACTGGAGACAATGGCAGTAGAAGAATCACTAGCCCCTGGAAGCTCAGTGCTCTGGACCTCCTTGTCTTTATCTGTTGGGTCCTCAGGAACATTTGTAGGAGTTGGCCTTTCACTCTCTTCACTTTCACTGAGGATGATGATGTTCTCTGGTCCAATAGGCAATTCTGCCTGTTTCTCCTGAGGATCTCTTTCCACCGGTTCCTTCTTTACTTCCTTGAGCTTCTTCTTATATACCTGAGTGGATGGAGAAGGAGTAGATTCCTACAGGTCCCTGAGCTGCTGAGGCAGGAGAGGTTTTCTTTGGTGTTTCGGACCTTGGAACTGGTGCTTCTCTTATTGGTGTCGAGGCATCCTTGGAGGAGGATTCTCCCGAGCGTCTCCTGAATTCTCGGACCTTTTTATTGAACCAGACCTTAGTCCTGACTAAGACTGGAGCAAGGATTTCAGCCAAATCATCCCTCTCTTTTCTGTTCCAATCTAGGTCTTCCAGAGGGGTGTGTTTGATCACATTTTCATACTCATATGAGTATAGCTCAGAATTATCATCTTCAAGGCCTTCAGGAACTTGGTACAGACCGAGCTCTTGAATCAATTGTAAGGAGAACCTGCCATAATGTCTTCTTCTGGCCTCAAAGTCATCTGTACAGTCGGCCCAGTAATCTTCTGTCTCTGCCACATGGTGATAGACTATCTTGATGTTCTGTTCAATAAACTTCTTCAAGTCAAAGCAGGTTCTTGGCTTGAAGAAATGAACGGTGACAGGGACCAAAGTTCTCTCTATATTCTGGGCATCCAGGGCTGTTTTACACGTGTAATTTCCCAGAGAGATGGGAAAGTGCAAGCCAGAGATCTTCTTGTCTCTGCAAGTTCTGTGCAACTTGTCCAGTTGCCTGCATATTTCAATCAAGGCCATCTTGTCATTGCAGAACATGGGAAGCCGCAGAGGAGTACCCTCATAACCAGCAAGCCTGATGTATGAGAACTTCCTGAATTGGATGAAGTAGGCCCCATACCGTGATATCAAGTTCATGGCTTCATCTGAAAACCTCCTGGCGGTGTCACCCTCGAGCAATCGGACCATGTACATAGTGAAAGCATCATTAACCCTTCTGAAATTGCGGTTGCTGGTCTCCAAGGTAAACTGCGGGCAATAGGTGTATACTGGGTTGCCTTTGTGGGCATCTATATACGAGAATCCAAACCATTGCCTCGATGCTGCTAGAGTATACATCAGATACGAAGTCATGAAAAACTTCTTTGTTTGCAGTACGTTGGATAGCTGTTCCGTCAGATTCATGCTGATGATCTCAGCCGAGTTGATATTTTGTGTACCCTCTCACACCATACTGATGAGCGGGCACATCCAGAAATGGAACTCGCTGGTGGAAGGCAAACCCATGACCCGAGCCAGCAGTATTATGAAATCTGACAGTTCTTCGTTGAAGTCTGCTCGGATGAGAGTTTTGGTGAGGCGGGAAGCTCCTTTCTTAGGGTTTTTTAACCAGGACTTCGCCACTCGTGCCCTGTACTTGTCACTGTCTTGATCGAACATGGCTTGCGCTTGGACTTGGGAAACAACTATGGCATTGTCCAATTCCGGGATTCTCAGAGCGGCACCAATGGCGGCAGCGTCTAGCTTGGCGATGAGCTCCCCATGTACGTTTGTCAATTCACTTGAGGCGGGGTCGAAGTGAGCTCCGCATGCAAGCACTGTATCAGCACACTGTACTGAAATTGGGAATCCTCCAGCGTACGCCAAACCACTGTCATAAATTGTCTGAGCCATCGGCGAGGGATTCGCATCTTCCATCCTTGCCCAAAAATCGCTGAAATCGAGATGTCGGGCCTCGCTATCTCCAATGTTGCTTACAGCAGACTCGAGTGGAGAAATCTGTTCTTGTCCTTGAAATTTGATCTTCATGTCGATAGTTTCAGGGGAACAAGGTTGCAAACTAGACTTGGAATGGAATTACAGAAGCAGAGGAACGTGCGCAAGTTTGTAGGCGGCAAGGGTTTGAGCAAAGGATAATCAAGGAAGATGTGAGAAAATGCGAAGGGGAAATGTTCATTATATAGCCTTTTGGGGAGAGGAGTGAATTCAATGCGCATTTAATTACACGACCACCAACTTGAAAAGCGCCATACTTGGAGTGAGCAGGAAAAACTAAGTATGGATGACACTAGGTACGCTTGGGACATGTGAGACGCGAATGCGCGAAACACGCGGCTCGGGCGGAATGGAGAGAGAATGCACAAAAGCTTTTGGAACAATTGGGACGAAAATACGCGAGGTACGCGGCTCGGGCATTTCGGCCGAAATTGGAAAAGCAGGCCCGCTTGGACTTGGGACTTTTGGAACAGATAGTTCCGGAGTACGCGACTAGGAAGCTTCGGCCGAAAAAGGGAAAGCTCGTACTTTTGACTTTGGGATATTTGGGACAAAGTGGTGCGAAGTACGCGGTTCGGATGGTTCGGCCGAAATTGGAATGACTTGCACAAAAGCTTTCGGGACATATGGAACAAAAACTTCCGACGGGCCCGAAGATAGGACAATTTCGGGAATTTCGGCCGGTCGGGGAACAACTCGCACTTTGGAACTTGGGACAGTCGGGACAAAAATGTCCGACAGGCCCGAAATACATGCAAGAAAGGTCCAATACTTAGATTTTCAGACTTCCAAGACTTTTTTCACACCACCAGCTTGGTAGAAAAGACACTTAGACTCAAAATTTTGGGATTTTACCTTTGACAGAGCAGGGAATTTTGAGTGGACAAAACACTTATATAGAGTGGAGGAATCATGTTTATCTATGCATTGCATGTATGACCATGCACACTAGTGCATGATACAGGAAAAGACATATAGTTGTAGAGGGGTGTGAGGTGAGTCCCACAAACCATTACGGTTCCTCAAAATTGATGCAACTAAGATTAAGATACCATGTTTATGCTTGAATAGGGATATGATACGCACAACTGCAACTTTTGTTGAGAAAATGAGAGGACAACTGGAGAGAATGCTAAATGGATCACTGCCTAATCAAGCCTACAACTATTGGAATGCTCCTGACAATAGGGTTTGATTACGTGCATGACTAGGGTCCATGCCACAACCTCCACGAGTCTTTGATTTTGATCCTCAGAGTCCCACAGACCCCAACAGGAAATTGTCAACCAGTTAATAACAGGTATGACACTACCTTTGTGTACATTAGTATTCTAGATCAGTCACCACTTCCAGGCCTTGCATATTATCACACAACCTTTCCTTACTGAACATAATAGCCAAGGCAAAGGACATTATGATTGAATTTTTGGGACCAGACCGAATATGGAATTACGCCATAAATACATGTGGCTCCATCATGAAGTGCTCGTTCTTACTTCGCATGACCTTGAAAAGGAAATCTATACGGAAATTTTGCACGCAGGTCATTAATGATGAGGATGTGTTCAACTTAGATGTTGATGAAATAGAATCTACATCCGAAGTCTCATACAATTCAGATTGAGAAGTTTACGAGCAGCTATCATGAGCTCTTGAGGATGAACCAGGCCATCACATTGGTACTTCAAGTTAGGAGAGCATTCAAAAGCCATTAGTCTCGTAGGATCACTGGTTATATTAGGACGTGTTAGAAGATTATAGAGCTATTGCATGAATTCCAGGACTTGATTCCCGCCACGTAGGTACTCATGAGTTCACATTCATTCTACACCAAATGTCTCGGCACGACCTTAAGAGAATCAGGTACAAAGAAGGGGCATCACCGTGTTGATTATATGTCATACAGGATTGAATCCTGAACCCGCACGTGAAGGTAAAGCTAGAAATCTGAAATGATGTTGGAGTCTGTTTTTCTTCAGTCCATCTTATTATTCTGCAGGTATTCTTATACCCCCATAGTAATCAGTATTAAGAAGGATACGACGATTACAAATATGTGCTCATACTAGGGTATATTGACATGTACCACTACTAATCAAGTATACCTTTTACAATGCACCTTTATGGAAGATATTCTAGGAGTTGCGATGAGTGAGATCTATTCTTTCTCAAATGGATTGCTGAAGATATCACCAGGTTTGAATTGCGAGGGAACCAACTAGTTGAGAAAATGACCTTCTGTACTGTATCGAGAAGTTTTTCTTGACCACAGTCACTGAAACTTCGGGATAAAGAATGCACTCAAACCTATCCTCACTAACAATCAAGTTCCAAGCATTTCATGACTTTCACTGGTGACAGTAATTTCTTCAATTCTACCTTGGGTGATTGGATGGTGATAACCCATTAGCATGCAATCGGATTATTACCCACATCTTAGATGAGGAATATTTAGCATGATATACTAGGTAAGTGAAAAAACTCTCTCTAGATTACATGAAGTGTAAAATTTCCACTTAGGTTGCAAGGACTACTTGGTGATGTCCTGATCCAAAGAGGGTCAATAATGCTGGACCCCTGCCACCAGGTTGCAAAAATACTGCCAATGAGAGGGTGGCAACATAGTGAACAATTCATAGAAAAGATATCATACTCCTCAACAAATATCCGATTATTCAACAGGAAGAGTACATTATGGGCAAAGCTACTGCCTTGTCACACCATTACGATGTCATTTTAGCTTTTGGTAGACAAAGTCAAGGAGCTAGAGATTTCCCATTGGGATGAGGTCAGTAGGTGGCATACGACACTGGAAAGGCACAAACTTACTATTGTACCCAAAAAATTATGAACAAATACTCTACTTGGCACAAAACCCTCTCATGTTTATATGAATACTTTGGGTATGGACCCTGAAGTGGTGTTAGCACATCCTGGACAGGGGATTGTTGACCACCACTTATGTTATGCCCTTCAGGAAGCTAACACCGTACTGGATATCTACAATTATACTACCATAGAGCGTGAAGCATGTGTTCTCAATGATCTACGCGCATACACAAATCTGGAAATGTATTATGTTCCTTGCAATGCCTTGTATCTTCTACACAGATTCCATACCAATTTGAAGTATTTGGTCAACCCCCCTATTTTACAAGGGTGCACATGTCATTGGCTATTATCTCTGCTAGGAGTTTGACATGTATACCTACCCGGGTGAAACTATGGACAACTACAACTTAATGCCTTGATCACCCCATAAAATTTAAATTGTGTTCAATCAGAAGAGTATGTACTCATATTTATGTAGAAAGGTGTAAATTTTATGATAGTTTATGAAACATAACTATGTAGAAGCCCAACTAATTCAATGAAATATCATAGTTTATAGACTAGTAATCACATGAATTATGTCATGTTAACGCCAAAGGGGAGCCTAAGATGAGGTTGATTTTGAGGGAGAAAACCATAAAAGGAGGAAAAGGGGTGTAGAAGATGCCCACATTTGGAGGTGGAGAAGCATTTCGGGAGAGGAAAATATGGGTGGAACATTCATTGTGAAGCCATATTCTTACAATAAAGTACATATGACATGTCTACTTGTTTTCTTGTTTGATAGGGAAAGGGGGTGAAATGATGCCAGGGCATGTTGGAAATATAGTACGGCGATTCAAACGTAAGTTGTATTCATAGATTTTCTAATGTGCAAATTTATACAATATAATTATCTTCTTGCTTCTGATAATTTATAAAGGTGGGAAAATTTCCTACAAGATTTAAATGCATTGATAATACATAACGAAGTTGTACTATACATTTTTGTTGGTATTCCAGTAATACAAGGGAATGTTCTATATAAAGGAACCTCTTTCACCTTTGGAATATCAAACAAATTTGCATCATTATTCTCAAGCTGATGAAAGTAGGAAAGTGGGCCATTTTGATATAAAGCATAACACCTTTAGTAAAATCCATGAAAAGTTTGATGGCATTAGTAAAGTGTTACTGTACGATGGATAAGTGACAAGTGAGCATGGGAATCTACAAGTAACTCTTCCTCGCACCCGACCTCCCGAGGTCGTGCCAAGACAGCCGATGGGGATGGAATATGCGCGGGGCGCAGACAAACTAGTTAGGCAATCTTATGTCTTATGACGTGCACTAATAGAATCTATGAATCTAAAGAAAAGAAGGCCCTCCTAACTTGAACTGGTGTGATAGATCGTTCGGCGAGGATGATTGCTTGAAGGCTCCAATCAATATCGAGCTCTAGCGTGATCATGATCTATAGGTTGTGGGAATACGTGGAATAATAACCTGTGGGTGCTTCATAGATATCTCCCGACAGGGTCATGAAAAATGGATGATGGATGTATGGTGGATTCTATGGGTGATTTCTAGTCTAGTCTAGAAATCCTTAGCTTGATTAGCTGCTATGTCTAGTGAGGATAGTTGTGCGATAATGATTGGTGGAAGTGGAGAGGATCTAAATACTAATGTGCATAAACCAACATCAACGTCTGATTGACCTGTGGTGTTGGGTTGTGGGACCTGTGGATCACAACCGTAGGTTCATGGTCTTTATGGGCCTCCTAATGGTCATATGTAGGATCAATCCCTAATCCCTAATATCCAATAGTCGTATGCCTTTTCGGCCTCTATGTTTAAAGCTAAAAGTTGTGCAATCTTCTCAGCGTGCCTTACAGGTGTTCTGGCAACTTGAATTCTTAAGCTACTGTCTATGTCAATGAGAATGTCTCCTACATCTGGCTGTGGGACCAAAGGATCACAACTGAACATTTGCTCTCTTTCAAGCCCTTCTACAGTCATGTAGATATTTATTAGGGCAATCTGTAATTTGGCTGGCTTGACCAGAACGTATGTGCTTTGTCATCTTCTATATTTAATCCTCTTAACTGTGAGCTAATTTCTTGTAGGTCTGTTGTTGTTCGGAAGACCTCGAATTCTGAGATTTTGGTCTATGTCAGTTATTGCTACAACAAGATTGGGTTGAGGTACGATTGGCTCGAATACGTATTCTCTGGGCTCCCTAGGTCCCGTGATTGTCATACAAAAGAAACAATATAAATCTAACTAAAGCAAAGTAAACTAATTATGTAAAGTATATCCACAACATATATAAATTCTCTATTTTTGTATTTTTGATTAAGATAACAACTATTTAATAGAATTGAAAAAGAATTTATTTAATATCTAGAAAATGACAACTAAGCTAATAATTGAATTTAAAACAAACAAAGTAGCTGAGTATAGCTACCTGCCTGTGCAATTGTGAATCTATTCTAAATAACTAAATAACTGATCTAATCTATTTGAAAGACCCCCGATCTTACCTCAGAAGTGAAGGAATGAATCATAGTTTCTCAGAAACTATCAATCCCCACAGCTTCCCCGGCAATATCGAAAGCGAGATTAACTGAAATGAAATGATTCACTACTCTATTTGATATGTTTTAACTAGAACTTTGATAGCTTGAACCTGGATTTTGCAGAACAGTGGCGAATCCGATTGTGTGTGGCTTTGTCCCCTCAGTGTGGTCTCCTCGTTCCTTCGTGCTCATGTGAATCCAAAAAAGCGTGTAATGCTAGCATCAACAGAAGTATGTATTGGAACAATGACAGCTTTGGATGTAGATTGAATACAATGCGAGTAGGAGAGGGATAGCACAAGAGAACAGAGCTTGGCTTATGCAATTCCTAGCGGGATTTATTGCGAGTCATGCAACACAAAACATCTAGAACCTAAAACTATCCTTCTTGACGAACAAAACCTGCAACTCTAATGGCTTCGGACTAGAAATGAAACTATCCTACCTTAATTGATTGTATGAAACAGTAATAACACTAGAACAAGAAGATCATGTGGCTTCTAAACAGCAAAATAAGACTAACTATGCATGTAACAAATGAAAACTATTGAATTCCTAAGTAAGAATTGAAAGACTAAACTATTGAAATGAGAGGATGAGAGGCAATTTTTGAGGGGCCATTTGCTTGTAATCAAACCAGCTATTTATAGAATTCCCATTCACCCAAAGGTAACTCCAACTAGGACTCTTTTACTATAAACAATGGAGAAACACTATTACAGGGAACCAAAATCATAAATACAAGCAAAAACAAATGAGAAAGCTGGTAAAAGTTGAAAATTTACGCGAGTCGCATTAAAAGAAGCGTGCTGGAAAATGTGTGAAGGACCGCCGCCCTGAGCAAGGCGGCGGTTATAGGACTGCTACACTGCCTGAATACAATAATACAAGGGAATGTTCTATATAAATGGAACCTTTTTCAAACCGTTGGAATATCAAGCGAGCATGGGAATCTACAAGTAACTCTTCCTGTAACTCTTCATGTAACCTTTGGAATATCTTACTGTACAATGGATAAGTGACAAGCGAGCATGGAATCTACAAGTAACTCTTCCTCGCACCCGACCTCCCGAGGTCGTGCTGAGACATCCGGTGGGGATGGAATATGCACAGGGCGCAGACAAACTAGTTAGGAAATCTTATGTCTTCGACGTGCACTAATGGAATCTACGAATCTAAGGCAAAGAAGGCCCTCCTAACTTGAACTGGCGTGATAGATCGTTCAGCGAGGATGATTGCTCAAAGGCTCCAATCAATATCGAGCTCTAGCGAGATCCGATCTATAGGTTGTGGGATACGTGGAAGATAACCTGTGGATGTTTCATAGATATCTCCCGACAGGGTCATGAAAAATGGATGATGGATGGATGTATGGTGGATTCTATGGGTGATTCTCTGGTCTAGTCCAGAAATCCTTAGCTTGATTAGCTGCTATGTCTAGTGAGGATAGTTGTGCGATAATGATTGGTGGAAGTGGAGAGGATCTAAATACTAATGTGCATAAACCAACATCAACGTCTGATTGACCTGTGGGCCGTTGGGTTTTGGGACCTGTGGATCACAACCGTAGGTTCATGGTCTTTATGGGCCTCCTATGGTCATATGCAAGATCAATCCCTAATCCCTAATATCCAGTAGTCGTATGCCTTTTCGGCCTCTATGTTTAAAGCTAAAAGTTGTGCAATCTTCTCAGAGTGCCTTACAGGCGTTCTGGCAACTTGAATTCTTAAGCTACTGTCTATGTCAATGAGAATGTCTCCTACATCTGGCTGTGGGACCAAAGGATCACAACTGAACAGGTTTGCTCTCTTTCAAGCCCTTCTACAGTCATGTAGATATTTATTAGGGCAATCTGTAATTTGGCTGGCTTGACCAAAACGTATGTGCTTTGTCATCTTCTATATTTAATCCTCTTAACTGTGAGCTAATTTCTTGTAAGTCTGTTGTTGTTCGGAAGACCTCGAATTCTGATATTTTGGTCTATGTCAGTTATTGCTACAACAAGATTGGGTTGAGGTACGATTGGCTCGAATACGTATTCTAAGGGCTCCCTAGGTCCCGTGATTGTCATACAAAATAAACAATATAAATCTAACTAAAGCAAAGTAAACTAATTATGTAAAGTGTATCCATAGCATATATAAATTCTCTATTTTTTTGTATTTTTGATTAAGATAACAACTATTTAATAGAATTGAAAGGGAAATTATTTAATATCTAGAAAATGACAACTAAGCTAATAATTGAATTTAAAACAAGCAAAAGTATCCGAGTGTAGCTACCTGCCTGTGCAATTGTGAATCTATTCTAAATAACTAAGTAACTGATCTAATCTATTTGAAAGACCCCCGATCTTAACTCAGAAGTGTGGAATGAATCATAGTTTCTCATAAACTATCAATCCCCACAACTTCCCTGGCAATATCGAAAGTGAGATTAACTGAAATGAAATGATTCACTACTCTATTTGATATGATTTAACTAGAACTTTGATAGCTTGAACCTGGATTTTGCAGAACAGTGGTGAATCCGATTGTGTGTGGCTTTGTCCCCTCAGTGTGGTCTCCTCGTTCCTTCGTGCTCATGTGAATCCAAAAAAGCGTGTAATTTTAGCGTCAACAGAAGTATGTATTGGAACAATAGCAGCTTTGGATGTAGACTGAATACAATGCGAGTAGGAGAGGGATAGCGCAAGAGAACAGAGCTTGGCTTATGCAATTCCTAGCGGGACCTATTGCGAGTCATGCAACACAAAACATCCAGAACCTGAAACTATCCTTCTTGACGAACAAAACCTGCAACTCTAATGGCTTCAGACTAAATGAAACTATCCTACCTTAATTGATTGTATGAAACAGTAATAACACTGGAACAAGAAGATCATGTGGCTTCTAAACAGCAAAATAAGACTAACTATGCATGCAACAAATGAAAACTATTGAATTCCTAAGCAAGAACTGAAAGACTAAACTATTGAAATGAGAGGATGAGAGGCAATTTTTGAGGGGCCATTTGCTTGTAATCAAACCAGCTATTTATAGAATTCCCATTCACCCAAAGGTAACTCCAACTAGGACTCTTTTACTATAAACAATGGAGAAAAAACTATTACAGGGAACCAAAATCATAAATACAAGCAAAAACAGATGAGAAAGCTGGTAAAATTTGAAAATTTACGCGAGTCGCATTAAAATAAGCGTGATGGAAAATGCATGAAGGACAACCGCCCTAAGCAAGGCGGTGGTTACAGGACCGCTGCCCTGCCTGGGCGGCAGTCACGAGACCGCCACCCAGGCAGGGCGGCGGTTTCGTTACTGAAGACCAAAATGCAAAGGAAAACAGGGGGAAGAGTAAAACAAAGCACGCAAAGGCTAAGCGGGGCATGCGGGATGTTAACGCACACTTGGAGAGCTTTTTCGGATCCCGAAAACCTTGCGAGGAGACATGTATCATCATTGAGGCATGTGTAACATCGTTCTGGCGGGTACTGTACCCTACAATTTCGGGTACATATAGTTACAAACTGAACCAAAAAAAGAGGAAAACATTTTCTTAACATATGAAAGATAGATCACAAGAAATTGAGTTCAAAGCATATTGATTTGAGGCAAAAGGGAATGAAATAATATCTCATGAAGTATTATTGCGTTGTAAAGAGCTACATGAATCAATGAAAAACCAAGCGAAGAGATGAGATAAGTATACTTGGTGAAGCAAGACTTTTATGAAATTACCTAGACCATTAATGCATGTAGGGAAATTGCAAAAGAAGATTAGATAAATACTTTGATAATTTCTTGATACACAAGCTCAAAAAACTAATTCATTTGACTCTCAAAATAATAGATTTCATTGTTATATATTTTATTGCAAGAACATGGGATCAATACATGCCTTTTCTTAATTTAACAAATAGGATTTTTGGGATTCATAATATTTTTTCTAATGATTATAGAGGAGAGGGAAAGGTTGATCAGGAAAACACTCTCATCTTGGAGCCAATCAACCATTGTGTTAGTAAAAGGGTCATTTCCATTGTGGCGCTACCCTTATTGTAATAAGGATCATAATTTATTGAGGTTTATATGTTATCATAAACAAATCCAACCAATGTGGAATTTTTTTTATTTAATGAGGAACTTCCCTCGTGACAACATCCTTATTGACATAAGGATCATGATATGTTGGGATTTACATGTTGTATATTTTATTTTGATTGACAATGCAATAAACAATAATGTCGATATTTTATGATTGGGATTTGATGGATCTCGAGATGGAAACCACACACACCTGTAAGAAGTTATTGTGGATTATGCAGACTCACATGGATGAGCCTGATTTAGATGTGTGTGAAGAATCATGTGTGCCTTGGAGGATGAAGAAATCCCCACATTCCCACCATGTAACAATCAAATTGACTCAGGTTTCAGATGAACAAGTAAGTAATGCATTGAAAAAGGTATCTGTAGAGGTTATGCACAAAAATATTGATAAAGTGGAAACCATTTAGGCTTTGTTCCAAAAAATGGACATTAATTACTACATGTGCATATCAAAAGTTAGCCAAAACAATGAAATTTAAACTAAAATGCCAAGGGACTAGGTCCCACCGGGCGTGCCAAATGTGTGCAATGATTTATTTAAACTAATGCTATGCAAGTAAAGACTAACACCTAATAGCCTGAATCAACAAAAATTAAACAAAATACTAAGCACCATCAAGATGAGAATTATGCAAGGTTAAACACTAAATAAAACTTTGACAATTAACATGCTTAAGTATCTAAATCCTCTATTCCCTTTAATTAACAACAAATAAATGAACCTATGTAAGCTCCATGATAATCAAAATAGGTTGTTCTTGATATTCCAAGAAACTAGGAATGAGGGCTTGTCAAAGTTGGGATACAAGACCCTTTTGACACCTCCCATATGACCTAGTACTTAGGAAAGAGGCTTAACTCTCCAAGATGATGAACTCTTAAGAAAACAAAGGCAAGCTTTTAGTCTATTTTGCTATATGCTTAGCTTTTATCTTCTCAAGAAGTTTAGGTGTAGGTATAAAGGTAGAAGGAGGGCTCTTTATATAGCCCAATGGATAAAGGAAACACTTCATCCCTTTGCATGTGGGATAAAGGTAAAACATGATTAGGAATGGATAAGGTTGCTTTATAAAAGGTAACCTTACTTTAGAAGGGTTTAATTTTTTACTTAGCAAGTCATGGGAGTTGGGGGGTGCTTTAATTAATCAAAGGTGATTAATTAATAGATGGATGTAAGCTTATAGAAGCTAATTAGAGGAATATTAGTACGATTTAGGCTATTAAAAGGGGATTAAATCAATTAAATATTGATTTATTGGTTAAATGAAAGGGAAAGCTAATTAATTGATAATAATTAATTAGTCTAGATAGAAGAGGCGATTAATTAACGGAAGGTCGTTAATTAGGGTGTTTGTTGGATAGGTGACTTAATTAATTAGCTTATTGTAATTAATCAATGGTGACAAGAAAGAATATGAGCACCTTTAATGGTATGTCGTTAATTGGCAAGAAGGGAGATAATTAGCGCAATTTAATTATTTAAATTGCTCGGGCGTAATTATGGGTGTCTACACAACAAAGTGGGGTAAAAGACATGCACAATCCTTCAAGGATGAGGAAGTGAAAATATGTGTTATGGTAGGAAGAAGATGAAAAATTTGGCCACAACATTGGGCTTATGATGAGATATGATACCTCGAGAAGGACACAGAGCGGGTGGGAAGATACTAAAAGGATAATGAAAGATAGATAAATAGGCCAAAAATATGGCAAAATGAGTGATGTGGGACATGGCAAGGTGTGTTACACGTGACACACTAGCTTGAAGAGAAAAAAAAAGGATACCATGATGAGAATACTGGATAAGATGAGCATAAAAGATTAAAAGTAGAGTCGGGTCAGCGACGAATGGAGGGGTCGATGATAACTAGGCATGGGTTGATGACAACTATGACAAGTTGACAGCGACCGGGGCGGTGACAAATATAAAAGAACTGTGGGTGGCCAAAAAGGCTCATTTGAATGGTGTGACTTGTGATGATTGAGAGCTTTGAGAGAGAGAAGATATGATATTTTAGAGTGATGGAGGTTAGTAGAGCAAGGAGTAAGCACCAGAGGACTCGAAGGATGGTGAGTAATGAAACCCTAGCTTTGTTTATAAGTTATAATTGATTTTTTTTGAATTTAATGCATTTTTCTATATTTTGACATGTGCTCAAGGGACCGTAATAGGAAATGGGAACGGCTTCCCTTAAGCATGGAAGGGATACATTGACTTGATAAGGGAAGCATTGACTAGGGGAAAAAGGGATATTGACCTGACTGGGTCGGCGTCAAATGGCTATAACTTCGAGATAGATGATTAGAATAGATAGAAAATTGAATTTTTTTTATGATTGATCACTAAATGGGTGATTTTTGGTTGGATTTTGCAAGCCAGAGATACATTGTACCTTAGAGACAGATTCCCAATTTTTTATGATCAGATCAGAGGAGGGATGTGACTAGATGCGGAGTGGGGTCACTTTAGCTAAAGTGGGACTAGGTGGATTCCGCCACTACTAGAGGATACCAAGGGATGTGGGATTGATGATAACATTGATTGAATAGATGGGATATGAGGATATAGCCACATTCTGGTTTAGGACTGGGGAGAGATGACAGTCACATTGGAGGATGTATACCATATATTGAGGCTTGTTAATACATGGGGATCCTATAGAGAATGATCACAATAGAGGGAGGAGGATGGATGCACTGAGGTGGTTGTTTGGAGATGAGGCCACATCAGATTGATTTTAGTTCAAGGCATTCCATATAGAGGATTGATATGAGACATGGATGTACACTAAGGAGCAAATTAATTTTCTTAGTGATGATGGCTATTTCATGCTATGCTCTACTAGATTTAGGGGGATCTATATTCTCCATGGGCACTAGTATGGGTGTATAATCTGATGTGGTAGAGCATAGGATAGTATTTTCATTTGGGTTTTCATTTCTTGCTCACTAGGTCTATCATGAGATTTGGATGTATTATGATAAAGAGGAAGATCTAATATTAGATGTGGGATTTATTATTACATTGTTGGGCATATGATAACATAGTAGTGGTGAGGATGTCAAGGCTTCCATGGGTCATAGAGACCATATAGAGCTTGGAGCTAGATTTCTAAGATGGAGAGACAATGAGGCTCATGGTGATAGGGATGCATAGGGATGAGGATTGGTATCAGGGATAGATTAGGAAGTCTAGATGTGGATGATGTGAGATGTAGGTCATACTGAGGACTTCCTAATTATGGCCTATTTCAGACATAGAGATATGGTATGTGGAGGATTAGATGGGTATAAGGGCAAGTGAGGCTAGAGATGGTGGAGGCTGTCCATTTCCACGAGTTATGAGATAATTTAGATTAGTTCTAGGATAGTGTGCCAGGGGACCTCATTACATATAGATGAGAGGATACTAGAGATGGATCTATCCTATTCTGGTGATGGAAGACCCACTAGAGGAGGCAAGGGCTCTATGGGATAATGATGATGATGTGGGAGTTTGAGAGGGGTTTATGTAGATTGGATGGGAGGAGGTATGGGTAGCCCAGGTGGCTAAGGAGAGAGTATAGGAAGGATTGGATGCAATGAGTGTACTAGCCATAGGGGAGAGGCAGTAGCACCTGGAGGAGAGGAGGTGGAGCCTATGTGGATTGAGGGGATGGGAATGGATGGGTAGAGAAAATAGTAGCTAAGATAGCTATGCCTACGGGTGGAGTTAGATGTGACTAGGTAAGAGTGAGATACTACATCAACAAGAGAGGGATCTCACTATATACAACAGAGAGATATAGATATCATAGGACCAAAGAGAGGTTTATGGGCAAGATATGGAGCTTTAGATGAGTAGTGGCATCAGGGAGTGACAGGGGTGAGGCTCAAGGTTGATAAAGACAGATGTATGGCCACCTAGGATAGTAACATTGGATGGAGTAGTATCAGGATCTAGGAGAGGAGACACATTATTACAAGTGCATTATGACAACAAGATTATTATAGGTACCTTGATATGTGGCATATATATCTGGGAGGAAGAGAAGTATAACCGATGGCTCAGGGGGAGTACCCATGATCATGTTGCACAGCTGAGGTGAGATGGAGGAATAGAGGGAGGTGTGGAGAGTAGAGAGAAGATGCTCCAAGTGCCAGGAGAATTTAGACTATTTGATGTACCATTCATCGATTAGTGGGTGAACTTGATATATATGATGTATATATTTTGATGATACGATGTATATTTTTTTTGAGATAGAGCCTAGTAGAGTCCTATCATGGATGTATGTAACATTTCAATGATTATATATATAATGTTTTTTTCAGTGTTTATGTGTATGTTGATGAGCATAGATGGTAAATGTGATATGTTTTGATGGATGTTGATGTTTTTTTATGGTTACCATTGTGATTTAGATGATGTTATATACAAGATTTAGATTAGATAGAAAGATATGAATTATGACATGTTTTATATTAGATGTGATGGATATGAATGTTAGAGATAGAAAATGATAATGGATTTAGATTAAGCATGGTAATGTGATAGAAAATAGGATATGATGTGATAGAATTAACATATATAAGGGAAGCTATACATGGATGATATGGATATAATGTGACCCCGAAAAGGGGGTGACCTTGAATGTACAAGGACACTTAAGTCCAGAAAAGGGCGCACATATAAGGGATGATCCCGACTAGATTGGAGGTAAAATGAGAAAAGGAATCAGATAAAGCAATACACTTGTGACCAAAGGCAGGTGTTAACACGTAACTAACGATAGTTAGTCACACTTAAGATCATAAAAGGAAAGATGGAAGGTGTGCTTATACACCTACTATAGACATGAAAAAGGGTGTAGATGACCTGTATGGGGGGAAACAAATTCTCCTTAGGTGGTGTCCCTAGGACTATGCCCCAACTCTGGAGAATACTATTTAAACTTATCAGTGCGGGAAGTTTTCTTTTGACAGGAAAGATGATCGATGCGGGAATATTTCTTAGGATGCTTTGCTTTTTTAATTTGCTTTTATTTTTATGTTTGGAAGGATGATCAATGTGGGAAGCCTTTTACTGCCATAATATAACATAGTAGCCATCCTTTGAGGGAGTGGTCTACTTTTTATTTTTATTTTGGATTTACACTTTTTCTTTTGATTTTTATTTTTGATGGTAGGATATATGATAGTTGTCCTTCGAGGGATGGTCTATGCTTTTACATTATGTTTTATATGAAAAACTGTCCTTCAAGGGATTAGTCTATTTTTAGGATAAGATAGCTTTGATAAGAGCATCCATGATTTTTGAGTTTTGACAAGAGAGCTGAGGATAGCCAAGTAGACCACTTGGGGAGGGGATGATAAAGATGTACAAGCTACACCCAATGATCCTTAGCATGGTTCCAGTAGGTAGATAAGAAGGAGATGGATTTAATGATCATAGAGTTATCACCAAGAAGGAAGAACCTATCCATAAGGAATATGCTATGAGCAGATTCGTGGTGCCCATATTTAAGGTCATAGATAGGATAGTGATGGTAGACCACATAATTCCAAATCATTACAATAAAAGATAGAAGAGGCTAATGATGGAAAAGAGGATCACTAAGGTGACTAAGGTCATGTTGGTAGACATGTTAACAATAGAAAGGTTGTAAGTGCAAGGTGTTGAGAGGTTCTGGTTCTGGTTTACCATCAAGAGAGGATAAATGATAGGCTCCAGACCCATACTTATGTGTGATAATGTATGGTCCAATCTAGTTGGGAGAAAAATTTCCACGTTGGCTCCTTTCTAGAGTAGTGACATTCTGATTTTATTTTAAGACAAGGTCACCGATGTTAAAGTCATGTGGCTTAAGATGCTTGTTGTAAGCATGTTTGATTCAATCTTGATAGACTTGATGATGTTGAAGGGTGATTAAGTGACATTCATCTAACAACTCAAGCTATGCTAGATGCTCCTGATGATAGTCCTCGTTAGAGATAAAGTCACGGAGAGAAACACATAAGGATGGGATTTGAACTTCAAGAGGAAGGATGACTTAAAATCCATAGACAAGAGAGAAGGGAGTAGTGCCCATAGGGGTGTAGATACTAGTATGATAATCCCAAAGAGTGAAGGGGATGTGAAGATGCCAATTACGACCCGACCTATCAATGGTCTTAGCAAGAATGTTACGAAGGGTCTTATTGGAGGCCTCGGCTTGGCCATTAGCCTAGGGATAATAAGGAAAGGAGAAGCTAAGCTTGATATTGAAATATTCGCAAAGCTTCTTGAGGTATTTGTTTTTGAAGGACTTATCCATGATGAGCTTATGAGGAATGCCATGAAGTGGTAGATGATATGCTGATAGATGAAATTAATGATTTAGCTTTAGTAGAATCGAGTGGAATGGATTCCACCCATTTAGTGAAGTATTCGGTAGTGGTGATGATAGAATGATGGCACTGAGAAGAGTACAAATTGATGAGGCCAATGAGGTCAAGTACCAATTCTGATAAAGGCCAAAGGTCTTGAGCCAGTTGTAAATCCTAGCATGGAATGCAGATAAGATTGGAATGTTACTGACATTTAACACACTTCTTAACATATTCAAAGTAGTATTGATTGAGAGTAGGCCAATAATAGCCTAGGATAAAGGATCCCGCTTAGGAAAAATCCAAGCCACTAAAGTGTCCACCACATATGTCTTCATGGACCTCATGGATAACACGGGTAGATTCAGAAGATTTAAGGCAACATAAGGAGAATACCATCAAACCCACATTTGTCGAGGATATTGCCAAGGATAACATAGTGGGTAGCACATTGAAGGAACTACCTCCTACCATTTTTAGATAGGTCAGAGGGAATTTTGGATTGGGAGAGGTAGTCAGAAGATATGAGAATACCAAATATCATATTGATTGATTTCGATGAGATTTGCGTAAGGGAACTCATAGTATGAGGATTGATTGATATTTGAACAACAATGGATAGTTTAGATTCTTCGTATTGTCCAAGGGATGAGGAGAGGTGAGGGAAGCCATGGTATCGCAAAGTGGTTGGATGAGTGAGGGATGGTTTGGATGGTGTATTGATCAAAGGCTTCAATAATAATGTTGATGATTTCCTTATATTTCTGAAGGACTTCATTTTTACATTGATAGGTTCCTTTGATTTGATTGATGATGAGCCAAGAATCACCATAGATGTCAAGAATTTGAACACATAATAGGATAATGGTTTGAAGGCCTAAGATAAGAGCCTCATACTCAACCATGTTATTAGTACATTCAAAGTTGAGATTGTAAGAAATATGAATAGGGGTTTCCCAAGGAGAAATGATGATGATGTTAGTTCCTCCCCCTTCTCAACACTTAGATACATCAAAGAAAAGTGTCATTTTAAGAGGAGAAAACTCATGATCGATGGTGAAGATAGATTCATTAGGAAAATTTTCATTAGGGAGATGATTATCAGGAAGAGGGGCTTCAACGAGTTGATCAACGATAGCTTGGCCCTTGATTGATTTATGAGAGATGAAATCTAGGTCAAACTTGGTCATGAGCATGAGCCATCAAGTGATGCGATCACTATGATAAGGTTTAGAATGCATGGTTTTAAGAAGATGAAAACTGGTGACGAAAAAGGTTTTGTGATTGAGGAGATAATGATGAAGCTTAGAGGTGGTGAAAAAGAGGGTGCAACACATCTTTTCATCTTAAGTGTAGTGGGTTTCATAATTCAAGAAGGGTACGAATGATATAATAGATATGATGTTCCCTACCTTTCTCATCACGGTGTGCCAACATGGCACCCAAAGTATGATCATCGGAAGATATATAGAGGTAGAAAGGATCCCCCTCACATGGAGGTGTGAGCACAGGTGGAGAGAGAGAAGGTGTTTCTTGAGATCATCGAAGGATTTCTAGAAATTGGAATCCCATTTGAAATGGGTGTCTTTACAAAGGAGGTGATGAAAAGGTTGGAAACAATCAGAGAGTTGAGATGAAGTGGAATACTGATTGAAGTTGGCCTTGGAGACTACGAAACTTCTTAATATTAGAAGGAGGAGGCATCTCAAGGATGGATTTGATTTTGGTGGGGTCAACTTTAATACCCCTAATAGAAATGATGAAGCCAAGGATTTTTCAAGTTAAAACTCCAAACACACACTTGGCGGGATTGAGACAGAGGAAGAAGTAGATAAAATGCTCAAATAGGATTTCAAGGACAAAAATATGGGTCGATGCTTAGATTTACCCAAGAGGTCATCGACATAGAATTTTATGGTTTTATGGATAATGTCATGGAATATGTAGGTCATAGTACATTGGTAGGTGGCCCCAATGTTTTTTAAATTGAAATGCATGACATGATAGTAAAAGGTACCCAAGGGGTGATGAAGGAAGTCTTATGTTGGTCTTCTGGGGTGATAAGGATCTGATTGTAACTAGAAAAACCATCCATAAGAGAGAGCATCTCATGGTCCGGCTCCATGAGGTCAAAAGTTGATCGATGTTGGGAAGTGGAAATTCATCCTTAGGGAAATGAGATTTAAATCTTGAAATTCAGTACAAATGCAAAGCTTTCCAGAGGATTTGGAAATGGCATGATGTTTGAAACCCATTAATGGATAGTCGATAGGTTGGATGAAGTTCATAAAGAGAAGGCATTGTAACTCGTCTTTGACAAGGAGGGAAACAGTAGGGATGCATGTGACACAACTTCTGTTTAACAGATTTAGCATCAGGGCTGGTGATGATGTTATGGAAAATGATGGAAGGATCAAGGCCAGACATGCTGGAGTATGACCATGCAAAGGCTTGGCTATGTTAGGATAATAAAGTGGTAAAGGATCCGAGCTCTTGAGGATCAAGAGATTGGCCAACCTTGAGGATGTGGGGCTCTTGTGGAGTCCCTATGTTGATGTCGATAGTGGATTCATTGAGAAGGGTGGATGTGTCAAGAGGTAAGGACTTATGAAGATGAGAATCTCCCACCCCCATGTAAGAAAGGATGAAATCGTCATTGTTGCATTGAAGGACATCAATGGTAGGGGAATCCTCTTCTATCATCTCAGGATATTTAAGAGGAAAGGACCAAGTCTCATTTTCAACTTGATAGGTGACATGTCCAAGGGAAATGGTGGAGATTAAAAAAAATTTAGGGGGAGAGACACGGTGTCATCTATGTCCATGGGATAGTCAGATAAAGAAGGGGATAATGGCTCAATGGTGATGTGAGATGAAGTAGAAGTACATGGAGGAGTAGTGGAGGGATCCTTGAATCACAAACCAAATTTTTCACGAGGCTTGTAGGATTGTTCAAAGACAAGTCATGGATACCTTGTTCATAACGTCTGAGACCAAACCCTTTCCATGCACAATGGTGAAGGTAGGTATAAGAAAATGATTTATTATAGAGGAAATCAAATCCATTGGTGTATGGCTTGGTGTGAGGATGATCATTTGTATGAGAAGAAGGGTGATCAATTCCGCCATATAAAAGGTTGGATTTGATATGGGGTGGGCAGAAGGAAATGATATCCCCAACATTGGATTGATACATAGGGGCCTTATTAGGGGTGACCAAGGCGGTTGAGAGAAGGAAGGGAATTGTGAGAGAGGAGTTGATACTCCCCCAGGGAGAGACGTTGCATCATATCATCAAAAGATCCATCATGGGGTAACTTAGATGCAGACACAAAAGAATTGGTGGATGTTTCAGAAGAAGATTCTTGCTTAGGGACAAGCACGTCATTTGGTTGATACATCATGTGACGTGATTTAAAGGCAGGTAGGTCGATAGGGAGAGTGTGAATCTTCCCTTCATGTTCATATTTGATACAATGGTGGACGGTAGATGGGACACAATGCATGACATGAATCCAAGGGCATCCAAGCAAGACATTATATTGAAACTCCCCTTCTACAATGTAGAAGATTTTATGAAGTATTTATGGCCAATGCGGATGGGAAGGATAATTATGCCCAAGGTGAGGGAAACAACGTCATTAAAAAATGTGGAGGATGATGGGTGATTGGGTGACAATGGTGTCAGGAAGTTTAATATGATTAAAGGTATGGGAAGAGATGATGTTAATACTAACACCATTTTGAATCATGGATCAACGGATGAAGATGTCATTAATACAAACTATGATGAAGAGAGGAATATTGTGGTCTTCGAGAAGAATATCAGGGATTTTAGATTAGTAAAAAGAGATAGCGGTGGAAGCTACAAGATCTCCAACAAGGCTACTAGATGTTGAGGCTCATCGGATGAGACTGGGATGCATTGTAAGGATTTGATAAGAGCTTGATGGTGATTAGGAGAGATTTGGATGAGCTCATAGAGGGACATCTTAATAGGATCCTTGATGGAACAATTTTACAATGGTTTGTTAGGAAATAAGGGATAAAATATGTGGAATAATCCCTCACAGAATCGCAACAGTAGAAACTAATATGTAGAAAATATTACAGATCTCAAATAAAAGTGCAGAATAAAATAACACAACACAAAGAGACAGTATTTAACGTGGTTCACCCAATTTGGGCTACGTCCACCAAGAATCACTTGCTCAGATTTTATTACAAGCCACCACTCTCTCAATACAATACCCAGATCTGTTTGGAGCTATGCTCAACAAACTCTACAGAATTCACACCTGAATTCAAAACACATCTGCAATGTTACATTATACCTACCATATGCATAAAACCATATAAGTAGACAACTGCTTAAGTAGTTTTACAAAACCATGGGTATTAAAACCATGGGCCAAAACCATCCCATAAACCTATGGGTCAAAAATCCCACCCATATGAGAAAAGCATGTTTCCCGGTATATTGGGAACGTTTTAAGGCCAAAATTTTTTTTCGGGGGCTGCACCCCTGACCCCCCCTGGGGACCCCCACTCAGGGCCCAGCCCTGGCCCTGAACCCTGGTGAGACAACTGTGGAAAGTGTACAGTACTCTTAGTGTACAGTCTTCAACACTTTCTCACATGAAAATAGGCTCCACAACCTAACAATCTCCCACTTGGAGACTAGTTTTCCTCTGAGCAAGCTTCTCAACCCTTCACTAGTTTCCGTGAAGACCAACCAAAGCTGAACACAGCTTCAGTTTTTCCCTTGTGACCACCTTGGTCATCATGTCTAGGATTCTGACTGGTATGAATCTTCTCCAGCTTCAACTTCTCTTCCTCCAAAGTTGTCCTGATGAAATGGTACCTTAACTGTATATGCTTCATCCTAGAGTGGAAAGCAGAGTTCTTAGCTAGGTGTATAACACTCTGACTATCACTATGCAACTTTCCTTCCTCCTGCTTATGCCCCAACTCCTCAAGAAATTGTTGTAACCAAATCATTTCTTTGCTTTCCTCTGTGGCAGCAACATACTCAGCCTCTGTGGTTGACAAAGCCACCAACTTCTGTAGTTGTGAAATCCAGCTCACTGTTGTCCCACCTACAGTGTAAACATAACCTGTCATGCTCCTCCTGCTGTCTACATCTCCAGCCATATCTGAATCTACATAACCACACAAAGTGGTGTCTGATCCACTGTAGCACAAAACTGTCCCCATGGTTCCTCTCAAATACGAAGGATCCACTTTACTGCCTGTCAGTGATCTCTACCTGGATCACTCATAAATCTACTCACCGCTCCCACTGCATGGGAAATATCAGGCCTGGTGCACACCATGGCATACATCAAACTACCAACCACTGATGAGTAAGGTACCTTGGACATCTGGTTTCTCTCCTGCTCTGTCTTGGGACACTGCTCCTTTGATAACTTGAAGTGGCCTACCAAAGGAGTCCCAACCGGTTTAGCATCCTGCATATTAAACCTCTCCAAGACCTTCTTAATGTACTCTTCCTGAGATAAAGTCAGCTTCCATTCCTTCCTATCCTGAGATATCCTCATACCAAGGATTTTTTTGGCTGCCCCCAAATCCTTCATAGCAAAGGATTCACTTAGCTGCTTCTTGAGTACTTTTATTTCCTGCATGTTTTTACCTGCAACCAACATGTCATCCACATACAGACAAAGGATAATATAACTGCCATCCTCAAATTTCTTTGTATACACGCAATGGTCAGAATGACATCTAATATAACCTTGCTCCATCATGAAGCTATCAAATTTCTTATACCATTGACGTGGAGCTTGTTTCAAGCCATACAAGCTCTTCTTCAGTTTGCACACCATCTCCTCTTTACCTTTGACCTCATAGCCCTCTGGTTGCTGCATATATAGTTCCTCCTCCAAATCACCATGGAGAAATGTAGTCTTTACATCAAGTTGCTCTAAGTGCAAGTCTTCTACTGCAACTATTCCAAGAACAGTTCTAATAGAAGTCATTTTTACTACAGGAGAAAAAATCTCATCAAAATCTATACCTTTTTTCTGTGCAAACCCCTTGACCACCAACCGGGCCTTGTATCTTTTCTTTCCTCCTTCTTCCTCTTTGACTCTGAACACCCACTTGTTCTGTAATGCTCTTTTTCCTTCGGGTAGCTTCACCAAATCCCATGTCTGGTTCTCCATGAGAGCCTGATGCTCCTCATCCATGGCTTGCTCCCACTTCTTCCTGGCATCTACCTGCATTGCTTCATCAAAGCTCTCTGGCTCTCCACTATCAGTGAGTAATAAATAATAAAGAGAAGGAGAAAAATGTTCAGGTTCTCTTCTTACCCTAGAAGACCTCCTCAATATAGGAGTTTGGGGTTCCTGTTGAGGAGGTTCCTGAACTGATTCATGTGTCACTTTCCCATCCGGAAGATCCTCTACCGCTGCATATTCTTTCTTGGATTCTTCCCTATTTTCCTGCAACTGCTGCTTATACATGACTTTCTCATTAAAGACCACATCCCTAGATCGAATGATTTTCTTGTCCTTAATACTCCAACATTTATATCCAAAGTCATCACCACCATAACCAATGAAAGTACATTTTTCTGATTTAGCCTCTAGCTTGGTCCTATCATCCTTGTCTATATGGACAAACACCTCACATCCAAAGACTCTAAGAAATGAATAATCAACTTTCTTACCATACCAAGCCTCCTCAGGTATGCCTCCATCCAAGGCACTTGAGGGTCCTCTATTTATCAAGTACACAGTTGTGCTCACCGCTTCTACCCAAAAAGAAAGAGGCAGTCCTGCATGTAACCTCATGCTCCTAGCATGTTCCATTATTGTTTTGTTCATCCTTTCTGACACCCCATTCTACTGTGGAGTTCCTGGAACCATATTTTTCCTATGGATTCCATTCTTAGAACAATAATCATCAAATTCATTGCTGCAATACTCCCCTCCATTATCTGACCTGAGACATTTTAGCTTAAGACCTGTTTCATTCTCTACCAAGGCTTTCCATTTAACAAAAGTGTCAAATACATCAGATTTGTTTCTAATACAATAAACCCAAACTTTCCTTGTTGCATCATCAATAAAAGTAACATAATAACTTGAACCCCCAAGAGATGATACCTGAGCCGGCCCCCACACATCAGAATGCACCAGCTCTAACTTACTCTCTTTCTTTGTAGGTCCAACCTTGAGAAACCTTACTCGCTTCTGTTTCCCATATATGCAGTCCTCACAGAACTCCAAACCTGTTTCTGTATATCCAGGAAAATCCTTCTTTATGATCTCCATGCCCTTATGGCTCATATGACCGAGCCTATAGTGCCACAATGTTGTATCTACTTCTGAAGCCACAAGATTACAAACATTAGTGCTATAAGTGGTTAAATACAAGGTTCCAACCTTCTTACCTCTTGCCACCACAAGAGCACCCTTGGTAACCTTCCAAGAGTCTACTGTAAATATCACAGTACAACCATCACTTCCCAACTGCCCTGCCGATATCAAATTTCATCTTAATGTAGGCACATGTCTGACATCCTTCAATAGCCAAGTATTCCCATTCTGCATCTTAACCTGAATAGAACCTTTTCCAACTATGCTGCAAGGCTCATCATCACCAAGAAAAACATGCCCAAAATCTCCTTGAACATAATCAACAAAATAATGCCTATGTGGAGTAGTATGGAAAGAAGCCCCCTGAATCTAAAACCCAAGATTCAGTAATATTGTGTAAAGAAAGAATAAAAGCATCCTGACATACATTACCATTGCCACATTTTCCTCCTTGTTTTCTTCCTTGTTGTTTCTTCTTGTCCTGAAGCTCCCAACAGTCCTTCTTTGCATGCCCAGACTTTCCACAGTGCCAACATACTATCTTGCTTTTGGATTTTGACCTTGCCCGATCCTTTGATTTTCCACGGCTTCCTCTATTCTTCTGTCTCCCTCTAGTTTCCACTGTCAAAGCATTCCCTGAAGTAGAAGATTCCCAGAGATTTTTCTTCACATTTCCTCACTTAGAATCACCCCTACAACATCCTCAAACTTCAACTTTGAGTTAGCTGGAACCGAGTTGCTTACCGCCATTACCAGGCTATTCCAACTCTCAGGTAAAGAGCACAGAACTAATAAATCCCTAACTTCTTCATCAAATTCTATTGTAACCAAAGCTAGCATATTTACAACCGTATTAAAATCATTTAAATGATCTGCTACTGAACCATTCTCAGACATCTTCATATTAAACAAATTTTTCATTAAAAATATCTTATTAGAGGTAGAGGGTTTTTCATACAACTTCCCTAATGCATCCATCAGTTCTTTTGTAGTCTTTTCCTTTGAAACATTAAATAATACCGAAGATGCAAGACACAACCAGATTGTCCCAAGTGCCTTCCTATCTAGCAAATCCCATTCCACATCTGTCATGCTCGAGGGTTTGTTCACCTTCTCAGACAAGTGGAATATAAAGATCCTTCTGATAAAGGTAATCTTCCATCTGCATCTTCCAAAGACTGAAATTCTTCCCGTTGAATTTATCAACCCTTGATCTTCCATCATCTGCCATAGCTCCCACTCAAGATAAAACTTTCCCTGTGATTCAACACTTCAGCAAACCAAACCAGGCTCTGATACCAATTGTTAGGAAATAAGGGATAAAATATGTGGAATAATCCCTCACAGAATCGCAACAGTAGAAACTAATATGCAGAAAATATTACAGATCTCAAATAAAAGTGCAGAATAAAATAACACAACACAAAGAGACAATATTTAACGTGGTTCACCCAATTTGGGCTACGTCCACCAAGAATCACTTGCTCAGATTTTATTACAAGCCACCACTCTCTCAATACAATACCCAGATCTGTTTGGAGCTATGCTCAACAAACTCTACAGAATTCACACCCGAATTCAAAACACATCTGCAATGTTACATTATACCTACCATATGCATAAAACCATATAAGTAGACAACTGCTTAAGCAGTTTTACAAAACCGTGGGTATTAAAACCATGGGCCAAAACCGTCCCATAAACCTATGGGTCAAAAATCCCACCCATATGAGAAAATCATGTTTCCCGGTATATCGGGCACGTTTTAAGGCCAAAAATTTTTTTTTTGGGGGCTGTGCCCCCCCTGCTACCAGGGGCTGCCACCCCCGGACCCCCACTCAGGGCCTGGCCCGGCCCTGAACCCCGGCGAGACAACTGTGGAAAGTGTACAGTACTCTTAGTGTACAGTCTTCAACACTTTCTCACATGAAAATAGGCTCCACGTATTTAATGTCATGGTGAGGAACACCGCGGTAAGCACAAATAGTATTGGATTCAAACCACATGAGCTTCGGCCTGCATGGGTCAAAGGATTTGATGGGTGGAAGGGTAACTACAGATGCCTAGAGGAGACACTGAAGGATCTTTGTTTAAGATCCGATGGATTTTTTAGAGGATGAAATATTATGGACTTGGGGTTAATTTGATTGAGAAGAAGTGGATGATGGTAAAAGAGGGACCTTTCTCTTATGAGGTTTGGTGGGGTTTTGGATTCAAATTTAGATTTGGGGGGAAGGGTATATTTTGATTGAGATTGAGATGGAGGGATAGATGGTTTAGACTAGCATGAAACATATGTTTTGGATGGAGGAGGGATAAATGATTTGGATGTGGATTTAAAACAAATATTCAGTGGTTCAGATGTAGGTTTGAGTTAGGTAGGTGAGGGTTTGGATAAAAGAGGTATAGGTGATTTGGATGAAGAAAGGACATGATTTAGATGGAGGGATGGATGATTTGGATGTAGGTTTAGAGGGAGATGGGTGGTTGATTTTGATTTTGATTGATCGATGAGGGATTTTGTGGATGAAGGTCATGGTCCTAAAAGTGACAAAGGATACCCAAAATGGATGTTTTGATGCTAGATGGTCGGGATTGATGAGGATTCAAAGCTTTAAGCTCTAGTTTATTATGTGGATGGGTGATTGATTTTCGGATAGGTATGCCAATATTGTTACATTTAGATTGTGGGATTTTACTCTTTATGGGAATGATGATAATTTTTTAATGAGGGGTGTTTTGAGGGGTTGATGTAGATGTAGTGGATAGTATGACATATTTCAAGATTAGGGGTAAGGTTTGATGAAGATTTGTTTTTGATGGAATTGGATTTAGGTGTAGAGGATAAGGATTGAATATGGACAATGCTTAAATGAGTGTATATGGAAGGTTTAGAGATGGGAGAGGGCATATATTCAGATGTAAATATGGGTGAAGGTGCTGATGGGATTTTCAATATAGGGGTAGATGTGATAAGTGAATGGTGAAAGGTTTAGAAAAAGAGGTAGGTGAAGAGGCTTATGTTAAAGTGGGTATATGCAAGAGAGAAGGTGAGGTATAATGAATACGATGGGAACCAAGTATAAATGTGCTAGATGTAGGAATACTAGATGTAGATGCATAGTAGGCATAGGATTAAGAGATATAGATAGATGTGGATGTGACAAATGTAGATGAGATAGATGTGGTGGATGAGGGTGATAATCTAGAGACATGACTTATGGTATTTATTATATGAGCTGTTAGGTGTTTGAGATGTAGGAGGAGGTCTTGATTACTTATGAGAGATGGATTGGAGAAAGGCTACTTGAAGAAGTCAAGTGATTAGTTGGGAGGGGCATTAGGATTATTCACTTGGAAGTCCTCTTGGTAGATGATTCGGTGAGAAAGGTCCTTTAAGATATGACATTTCTCAATTTCATGCACGAAGACTCAATGATTATTACACTCAAATTCCTCATGATACCAAGTAGGTTTAGGTCTTGATTCATCGATGTGTCGAGATTGGAGGAATTTTGATGAGATTGGAAGCCATAAGATTATTAAAGATGGAACTATAGGACTCCCCGAGGGGAGTATATTTCAGGGTAGGTTGAGGAGCTCTATGTGAAGGCTCGACATGGGAGGAAGATACATAAGAAGATTTAATGATAATAGCACTTGCCACATGTTTATATTTATCATTGTGATGAGAGGAATAAGACTTTATGAACTTCATTTTAGGTTTTTTGGATCTAAGTTTAACATGGCCTTTCTCAAGGGCATAAAGTTATAATTTATGAGCCATGGTGAAAGCTTCTTCAAAGCTCTGAAAGGATTGGATCTGAAGGGTGGAAGAAATGTGCTTAGTGAAAGATCGATAAAATATCTCTATGAGATTGGTTTGGAAGGAAGAGAAAAATATATCTAGATTAATGATGCCACACCATCTTGCAATGAAATCCGTGACGGATTTGTCTTCAAACTATTAAATGGTGTAGAGGTTGGTGATAGTGATTTTATGAGTGATGTTGATTGATATATGTTCTAGAAAGAGATGGGCAAGCTATGTGAATGAAAAGAGGGAATCTATGGGGGATTCCATTATACTAGTCCAATGCAGGCCATTAGACAATACAGAGAAAGGTTATAAGCATGAGATCCTGATTATGGGTGATTAGGTAACATGCATGCCTAAAGGCATGTAGGTGTTGTTGAGGGTCCTCCTTGCTTATCAAATTTAGAGAACTTAGGAATTTCCCAGTGAAGAGGATAAGGTTTAACAAGGAAAGAAGGATGGATTTGCTCATTACAGATTTTTCATATGTAAATGAGCTCTTGAGACCCAAAGTATATGGCTTCCAATATGGCCAATCTACTCAATAATGCTTGCATATTGGGTCATTATAAGTGGATTTGTGAGAAGTTGAATAGGTAAAGAGGTTGTTGGATTGTAAGAAGTGTATGGGTTGGATTGAGGATGATATTGATAATGCTAAGAATAGGTAGGAGTTTGGGGAGGAGGTTGATAAGGGGGAAAATGAGTGAAAGGCTATGATTGGATGTGTTGAGAGATATGTTACTGAGGAGGAATGTAGGTAGGAGGGCAAGAATGAGGGAGTTGTTGATGCATGATGAGGGGGTTGGATTGAGGATGAGTATGATGAGGAGGTTGAGATGTGTGGATAGGTTGATGATGAAACATGTGCTAGAAATTAGTACAGAGAGGGGTTGATGTGTTTGAGTAGACTCTAAAGGGAGTGGTTATGAAGAAATGACATTAGTGTGGATTTGGGATGTAGGAATGGGGATCTAAGTTTTAATAGAGGTGACTTGGATGAGGGAGGAATAAATTAGATTCTGGAAGAGGTTGAGTGAGGGCATCAGTGACAATAGTGGATTAAGAGTGATGGGCATAGAGGATGAGGGGTAGTATTGATGAAAGGAAAACAGGATGGGATGGGGACCACCAACTGAGTAGATTGATGAGTGGAAGAGTCAAGGGAGCCATGCTCACAATGGGCCATGGCCAGTTCATTCATGGCTCGAGGTAAGAAGATGAAAAGTTGAGAGGTAAGGACCTGAGTGGACTTAGGTTGGGAATGATAGGCATAGATCTGTTGAAGAGGGGGTCCATCAATGGGAAGGTGAGTGGATTTACAGATGAGGTAATCATGAAGGGTGGCATGGTTAGCATCTAGGAGTTCTTGAAACTCTAGGCATCCGTGAGGGATAAAAAGGGGCCCAAAGGCCTCTACGGAAGTGGTAGATGGGGGAGTAGTTGGTCTAGAAAGGGATCAAATGGTGATAGAGGAAGGGGTTAGTTTCGACATGATAATGGGTGTGAACCATGGGTGCTCACTAGAAGGGAGTGATATAAGTGATAGGTTGAGTAACCAAAGAGGAAGAAGACATGATAGCAAAGGACAACGTCTGTTGAGGAAGAGTAATAGTAGAGATGGGAATGTTAGATGAAGAGGGTTGTTCCATTTTTATAATATGTGACTGAGTAAGAATGGGCATGAAATAAAAAACCAAAATCCTATGCTGATTATTAATAAAATAAACAAGTCATGCAACACAATATTAATTATCTTAATTATTAGAAGAATTGTGGAAAAGAAAAGAAAAAGGCTCAGAGGGAACCTAGGAAATGGATGATCTAAGGATGGTTTCAGGATGTTTTGGATGGAGTCCTTGATATACCCAAAGGTACGAAAGGCCCAACTTTGTGATTAATTGGTACGTAGCTTGATATAGGAGCCTACCCCCGCACTTCACACACCACAACGATAAGGGTGTTGGGCGCTTAGCCAATATACTGATAGCCACAAAATTTATAATGTGGCCAGAACACTACATGGCTTTCCTTATTAGGTGATGAAATCCCAATAATTCCACTTGTGAGGAATATGTTTAGATGTGTAGATCTTTTTTTTGTTTTGGATGTGTGTGGAAGAAGTGAATGCAAAAATATTTACCACCTACTTAGACTATGTGAGCAAGCAAGCATGAAGGTGTTTTTTTTAAGATCCCAAAACGAAGTGTGAAGATTCGATGAGATCACACAAACAAAGGTATGGAAAGAAGAGTAAAAAAAGGAACAATAAATAAAATGGAGAATACCTGGATAAATTCCTTTTTTTTTTCCAATTTCAAAGCATAATGTTGTTGATCCAGCACAAGCAAAATCCGCAAAGCACACAAGTAAACAAGTTCTACCTACAGATTAGTGGGAATAGAGAGATAGGAAATGAAAATGAAAGTAACTAAAAAATAAAGAAAAACTCACTAAAGAGGACATGTGGGTCCCATCGAGCGTGCCAAAATGTTTGACCAGATATTTCTCACTTCCTATTTCAAGATTAATGAAAATGATACAATAAATCAAGAAACTCTCAAAACTATGGGAGGGTTTAAGGCTGACCTCTTGATATGTAGATGATGATGAAGAGGGTATGGGAAAAAAGAACAAGAGATCCTCTATACGGTGAGCTCAATGAATATGTACAACAAAGAGAAGCTAAACAAGAGAAATGATTAGTAGATAAAGATGGTGGGTTGTCCTGACTAGGTTAGTCCCGAGAATTGATGAATTAATAGGGATGGATGTCAACCCACATTTTATTAAAACGTGTCGATAAAATGATAAAAGATGGATAACATGTAGAATATAACAGATAAGAGATTAGAGATATGCTAGAGATACTGAGATAAATATCTAATAATGTAGATGATGATAATTAATGAGACAAGTGAAATCAAACCATGATCGGGTTGATGGCAACTCGAGACTGACAAAGATACGGTTGACGGTGACTATAGCAGAGTAGACCAGTTAAAGTGTGCATGACTAGTGGATCTGGATTTGATGTTGAGACTTGCTGACATAGTGTCTTGAATTTGATGCAGAAAAATAAGAAACAAAAAATATGCAAAAAAGTAGATAGGATCTGATAAGAAAATAATGAGGATAATTGATTGGGTTAACGGTGACCCGGGGACATATCTAAGGATGGTCGATGGCAATTGGGGCCAAAAAGCATGTTCTAGGTTTTTAGAAGGGTAGATTAGCAGAAACAAAGAAGCCTGAAGGGTTGAAGAAGCTAGGATATTGATCTGGATTTCGGTAGATTGATAGTAAACGTGTGATGTAGAGGACAACAGATTGGATGTGAGATCAGGGTTGACAACGATTAGGACAATCGGGATTGATCTGTGATGAAGGTAGAATTAGGGCTATGAAATTGGGCTAATTTGAATCAGGATGAAAAGAGTTGTGATCTAAGGCATATTAGTGGTAGCTGAAAGGATATGATGATGGATCTCTAAGGAAAACCTGAACAGACCTACAAGATTGATGGAAAGAGATGATGCACCAAAAATGGTGGGCCATCCAAGCAATATTCAATAGTACTTCAAATATCCAAGGATGAACATGTAAGGGCTGCCAATATGAATTCCAAATTGATGACATAACTGATCACAAGGAAGAGGAAGGAATGTAGCAAATCAAACTTGCAAGGATACACTGAAAATCCAAAAATTTCATCCTCCTGAGAAAGGAGGGGTGAATGAGGTATACTTATAAGGTCAACAGACGGCCCACTTGGGTCATCTGTCGATTGCGGATCAGACAGGGGCATAGTGATTTGGGTAGTGGATATGGATGCACAACTTGTAGACAGGAGGCCCTAAAAAGGGGTAAGAGGGATTAGGGTTTCGAGCTATTTCTAGGTGGGTTAATGAGGTTACATGGAGGGATGAATAAAGGAGGGTGAAATTATGAGGGTGAAAAGAAAATTAATGAGAGGTAGATAGAGAATCCTAGGGATGATAAATGGGGCCATGTTATGGGTAGAGATCCTAGGATAGATTAGGGTAAATGAAATGGGTTTAGGTGTAATTAAATAATAATAATGTTGGGATGAGATTATGGGTTAAATAATAAATAATAAGGAAATTGGGATTACGATTAGGATAGGAAAGTGGGAAATTAGATGAGAATAAATGTGAATGTAGGAGGAAATAGGAATTCAAATAAGAGGCAAAGTGGATATTGCAAATAGCGCAAGGGTGGGATGAACACGTTGGGTGACGAACAAACGCGAACGAGAGGTGAGGGTACAAGGGGTACCGAAAATTTGGATGTCTACACAAATCTTGCATATATAAATCTTGATAGAGCTTTCTAGTCTATCTTATCAATCTTGTACCACTATAACTTATTTGATTTCCATGTGTGAAAATGTGTTACTAGCACATCGAACACTAATCTTTATTTGAAAAAATAAAATCTTCCATTTTGAGATTACCCCCTGATTACATAATTTAAATGGAATCTACTCCAAATATCTTCAATCCATAGTCTTATGATTATCTCAACTTAAGGTTATATACACAAGCCTCTAATGGGTCATAGGCTCATCACTCTAGACAACCACTTGTTGTAACATGGTGTAATCCAACTCTTGGCTATCACACTCCCAACTTAATTATGATATTAGATGTTGGGATTTGCAACCTTGTACACATAAATTTTAAAAAAAGCTACAAAAATGTTGATACTATAATCTAAACAGTGCATGGAACATGACTACCCATGACACAGACACGTGGTTTCACTTGGGAATTTGCATGTATGAGAGTAGAAAAACCCAATTATAGGTAACCTCCATTTCAGTGAACAGGTACTTATACCAACTTATAAATGACAATTTACAACCTTTAATATCTCTTGAAGTACCATCAAATAGTACTCCATGCAGTACATGATGTAACTACAATGACAAGGACATGCATATTCCGCACACTAGAACCATGTAGATAAACATGATTATGTTACTCATCGTAGAAATACTTTCATACCTGAGGAAAATATGACCATATAATCACAACCAAAAATCCTTGTCTCTATATATGTTGCAGCCATTTACGATGGTTCACTGCCTTCATGTTCTTACCATCAGGTTTCCAAGCTATCCCATGAATTTGTAAACTCCACACAATAGAGAGTCCATAGATTCCTCTTGATTGTTGAGAAATGTCATCATCACATAACACACCTTCACCAAAAGTGTCAGAGTATGTATCAATTATGTTGCTTTAACACCTCTTAATCATCTCTAATTTCAATGGATAATGAGTGTTTAATAAAAAATATGTATTGACCCACCTATTGTACTCCAATGCTACTATAGATTCATTGCACCATAATGCAACTTCCCGATGCATAAGTCTCCTATGACATGACCTAATCAATTCACACAAGATTTTCACCCATATTGCACAACTTGCCTTAAACAATTCCCACTATTCCAAATTCCTTGTGTTACGTAAGCCCTGATTTGACAAAATTTCCTATGCAACAGTCAGTGCACAACAGTCAATCCTCTACGTGGGATATGATCCCTTATGTAAACCAATGCAAAATAGAGACATTACCAAACCACTATATTTACAATATAAATTTTTGATTCAAGATTAAGATAACTATTTTGATATTATTAGATGCCTTCATTCAAAGATGCTTAAATTCAGAAGAAACTAGATTTACTAAGAACTGGTACTCAAGAAATTGTCTGAGAAGTAAAATTTTAAGACACATAGATTTTGGCAATGATCTATTACTGATGCTTAATAAGGAATAAGTAGATTTACAATAGTTACACATATAATTTTACGGAACTATCCATGCATTTGACACAATGTTCTATGCATCAATATCAACTTAGAGGCACAAAGTTCTTAATTAAATATGGGATTAATACCTCCTATCCATTAGAAAAGGAATGATAAGAGATAAAGCATGAGAAAGGATGAAACTTACTTATGTCATTGATCAGTGGTGCAATATTATTTCCAACCTAGATATCAAAGGCCAACAATGTGGTACAATGTTATAGCAAAATTCTTTAAGCAACAACAACAACAGCATACAAAAGAGCCTTTACATTTTCCTTAAGTTAAAGTCCACATAAGCAAGTGTCTACATTAAGAGTGATTATAATCCCAATTTGAATACTCTTGCTTACATAACCTATGAATAGAGAGTATAATAACAATCAAAACTATATATTAAAATAAGAAAGGAAGATGTATGGTGTAGGATTGTCGAGATATCATAAGAAGTCTATAGTACATTATTCAAACATATGAGCACTATAACTTTGAAACAAATATATCCAATGACCTCATTTAAAGTAATCAAATCCAAGACCTGGGGAATATATTGAAATAATCAATGGCATCATTCCAACTGCCCATACACTTCTGAAAGTCTTTTACAAACTCTACATCTTCTAAGAACTCTTTATGGTAGCATCTAGTCACAAGTTATCTGCATTGTGTAAATTTCTTTCATCTTCTCCTTGGATATAGTGTCCTTCTTGAACAAATTTTCTTTAACAAATGTCTTGAATTGAGACTTGATTTCTTGGATAATGAATTTATCATTTGAATTCCCCTTGAAGATTTGGTAGGGAATATCCTATAAAATGGTCATGACACAAACTTTAAAATATTCTCCTTTTTGTGACATGTTCCTGAGTTCTCCAATGGCTTCTTCAAGAACCTTTATCTTTCAGTCAATGTTGAAAACCCACTGCTTAGACAGATTCAACTTTGCATCATCAAATACCTTATTTTCCAAAAGGATTTGTACATTTGTTTCACTCATTAGTCTAAGATCCTGAATACATTCACTCCATAATTTCAGTTCCCTATCCAAACCACTGAGGGTTATGGTGAACTTCAACTGAATCTTAGCAATTCTGTCATATGCCTAAAATGCTTCCTCAATGAAATTTAAACCTGTGCTTATCAGGTCATCAACCAGCTTCCATTGCCTTCCTATAAGTGGCATGCTTATGAATATATTTGATGGCTTGAACTTCATCACTAGACAAAATGACAGGTGTTGGGATTGAGGTTAAGGGAGTTGGATCAATTACATTATCCTCTACTAATAAAGATCTGATGAAACTTGAAAAAATTTGATCTTGCTCCTCCAACTTCTCATATGTCTGCTTCCATTTTTCAACCCTTTCAATCACTCTAGACATTGTCTCTCTCAGGTTATGTACCTCACTGCTTGGGTCGGGCCAATCGGTTCGCAGGCCTTAGTCGGCCAAATAGGTAGTGCTAGGCTTGGGCCGGGCCAATGGTAGGTTGATAGCCTTGGTCAGGCCAAATAGGTAGGTTGCGCCTTGGGTCGGGCCAATAGGTTAGGCGAGGCCTTGGGTCGGGCCAAATAGGTAGGTTGAGGCCTTGGGGTCGGCCAATAGTAGATTTGAGGCCTTGGGTCGGGCCAATAGGTTAGGTTGATGCCGTGGTCGGGCCAAATAGAGAAACAAATGGTGTTCGCAAGTGGGGCTATATCGATATTTGGTTAAAAGGGGCAAATGGTAATAGGGGCAAAAAAGAAATTGGGAAAGTTGGGTAGCGAACGCGGATTTCGATTCGGCTGACCGTATCGGTTTAAGGACCAATACCGGTTCCTTAGGGCAAAATTACACCAATATCGGTGAAAGGCGAATAACCTATAAAGAAAAATACGGCTTGTTCCATTGTCCACTTTGTTTAGTTGGCAACAAATCGCTTGTCTTGACGTGGAGAGTTTGGATAGAGGCTTGATTGAGTGGGTTGGATCTATGTAATATGGCGGAGATAGTTGATAGTGGGCCGTAAGGGGGGAAGGACAAACAGTTGATTGGTGAGTTCGGGGGACCAACAGCAGATGCAGGGATTGGAGCCATAGCACAGGGCGGAGGGCTGGAGGGGGCGGATGGACCGGCTTAACCGCCAACACCCTCCCACGCACGACGATGTGTCGTCGTTCAGAGCTAGATTCGAACGTCTTTAATTTGGGTGATTGGTTTGTATTTGCTAAATTGGGTTTGGTTAGAGAATTAACCTTTTTTAGGAAATAAAATTAGACATGGAATGATTTGAAAAGGGAGGGGGTATATAGGCCTAGATATCGGGCTAAGGTGGGTAGGTGGGTAAGTTTTTAAGGTTTTTTGGGTGGGTAGCTGGTTTAGAAATAGGTAAACATGGGTTGTGGGGCAGGCGCTGTTCGGCCCGGGAGAGGACGTGACTATGTCGGTCACTAAGCGACCGGCATCGGTCGCACAATTTTAGGGAAAGGGAGTGTTGTTAGTGACCGGCTCGTCATGTATATCGCCAGCATCGGTGGAATGGGTGTTTGGGTTGGGTTGGTTGTTTTTGGTGTTTGGTTGGGTTGGTTGTTGTGGGTTTGTAGGGGTGGTGAGGTTGTGGGGGGTGTGGGTTGGAGGTTGGGTTTTTTGGGTTTTTGGGACGTTTTTGTGTTGGTTTTGGTGGATGTTTGTAGAAGGGTTTGGAGTTAGGGTTTGGCTTTGGGTTTTTTGGGTTTGGTTGTGGGTCGTGTGGGTGTTTGGGTTGGTGTTTGGTTATGGGTGGCGAAGGGTTGGTGGCAGGTTGTGTTGCATGTGTTTTGTTGGGGTTTGTTTTTTGTTGTTTTTGGGTGGGTATGAGGTTTTTGGTTTTTATGTTGTAGTTGCTAGAGGGGTGGAAGAGAGTCGGGTATTGTCGGGGGTGATCAAAAGGTATTTTTAGATTATAAGTATATTTGTTAATAAGAGATAGGTCTAAGGATGTGGGTTGGTTTTGTGCAGATCACGTCAGGGCATTTGAAGATGTCCTGGATAGGATGCCCCCGCTATTGTGTTCAAGGGGCCCAAAGTACTGCGCTCATTGGCCATCAGCGCGGGTGGGACTCGTGGATTCCAGAGGTACCAAGCCTAGAGAGAGATCACAGCCTATGGTCGCCCTTCGAGAGTGGATCCGGCGACCAATTGTTCCATCTCCTAGACTGGGAGATGGAAACTCGTCACCATTGGAGGAGTGTATCCATCCGTCGTTAACTGAATCGGGGAGAGGCACGTCTTCCAGGTAGTTCAATACTTCCATGGCACATCAACTGCAGGTTTTGGGGATTCATGACCGCGCTAACTATCTGAGCTACCATAGCGCGAGTATCAGGTACGTTACATGTACCTGTGGCGGGCATCGACACGAGAACACGAATGTCTGATGTTGATGATGTTGGGATCACCTGCGTCGCCCTCCCGGACTCAGAGGAGTCCGCTTCCCACGATCATTGTCATGGGTGTGCTGACATGGGAGAATGGTGGGAGGAGCAAACCTGTTACACTATCCAAGTATATCTGGTGCAATTATAACAGGGATCTATAGGCTAATCGCCGGAGGAGGCGATTTGGTATTTGTTTCTACATTTTTGATTGCAGTGTTGGGCATACGAGCACATCGTCTTCATCAGGCCAGTCTGGTTATCCCCAGCAGCCGGGCCACAGGTCCTATACTGATAGGGCTTCAAGGTGGTTGGGGGTCATGGCCAAGCCACGAGGCAGTTATGGCAAAAACGGTCGGATGGCATCCTATGCTCGTGCTATAGGGCCTTACATACGAAGCATAAGACATTGTATGGAGACCCTACGAGTCACCATCCTGGCGCAGAGGAGCCCGCTTACAGTTGCACCTAACTCATCCACATTCTGGATAGCATGACGGAGGCCATGAGAGTACGGCCTGATCACCCTGGAAGAGGGACGCATGAAGATGGGCTGCGACAGGACGAGCCCCCTCACCTCCCGTATCCTCAGTAGCGGAGAGATGATGTAAGGGGCCCCACTACCTGCACCACAGTCCTTTGGATCCAGATTGGGGTAGCCATGAGGCCTAGCAGGTGAGGGGGTGTAAGATGAGGCTGGGTGCCACGGGAGCAACAGCTGTGGGTGGGCGGGGCAGAGAGCAGCCATGATAGTCGCCTGCACAGCCAGACTTGTCTGCAATGATATGAAGAGAGATCGCTTCAGGGGTCAGTTGAAGCTCTTACCAGCAGTAGCTGCCAGCACAGGCACAGATAGGTGGCTTACAGGGGCGCTAGCCTAGCTCAGCACAGGCACAGGGCAGCACCACCACCCATCACCGACAGCCACAGGTCACAGGTTTCAGTACAGATACCACACGAAGCCACGCACCACCAACGGCCAAACCATACAGAGGCACATGGCACTGTAGTAGGTGTCAGGGACCATCCCATTACCTAGTGGCTCCTAGCATACATGGAGGCTATAGCGGAGGCCGCATTATCAGATTTCTTGATGGTATCCCCGGGGGGTTGATTTATCACCCTATGCTGCACATAGAGTAGAGCCTCTCGTAGCCTCTGAGGTCTCAGGGAAGGTGGCACCACAGCTGGTGGGTTCCGTCACAGGTATGAGGCTGGAGGAGGCCAACCACAGGGACCCAGCTGGGAGTGTGCCGAGTGCGTGGGGGGAGAGCTGATGGATCCTAGACATGGTTTTTTTGTAGTTATAATGGGTCCCTCTGCGAACCGGGTGTAATTGATAGAGTCCTGCGTGCCTATGTATTATCTGTATTCATTATTCATTTATTTATACGTCCTGCAGCCGAGTATGGTTTAAGATAAGTGGATACCGGCCTGCGAGCCCCGAGTATATATCTATTTGTGAATACGAGGACGTCCTCGATCCGATCGAGTTTTTTGACTTTTTGCGGCCGCGTGCCGCTTTGGGGGATTACTGATCACATAGGCCCTGATGTAGGGCACATTGTATTTTTGAAAATTTTGTATATATATAGAGACGATGTTTTTGGATCCACAGCAAGTGTTTTAAAAACCTTTGTTTAATCTTTTGTTTCCTGGGGTCATATATCCTGTATGAATCAGTTTTAGTTGCATGTTGACTAATAGATTGATGATGTTGATGTTTTTTGTTTTTTTGCACGTATATATGACATTTCGGTTTTTATGAATTGGTGTTTTTGTGACATGTGATATATGTAACTGATGAGTTGGATCCAATTATATATAGATTGATAGTTTTCTTGTATCCGTAGTTTGATGGTTTGTGGTATTGTATAAACTAAATGATGTTAATGAATTTGTAATGCTATGTGGTGGTGGATTACCAAGATGTGGTAAATTGTGTTTGTTTTATGCGGAAAAGAGGCGGGCGCGACAACAATTTAGGTGAGAAATGACAAAAAGCACGCTGTTGAGAAACAGATAGTGTTTACCCAATATCGGTTTACGGACCGATATCGGGTGCTGATTACCGATATGGTTAAGGTAACCGATACCCGGTGATTTAGGATGGAGCTTTTCTAAAATCTAAAAGCTCAGGTGGTAACTTAAGTTTTTAATTTATGCCATGCAAGAGGTTAAGGTCCTGGGGTGCGATGGGACGTGGCGGGACGCTTTTGGTTGACGACTGATACAGGTGTATTTGGCATGGAGAGATTTGAGTGATAATTAAGAGAGACAGGATTTGTATAGAGATTTGGGTGATAAGAATAAGAGACTGGAAGGTGACATGCGATCAGAGATTCAGAAAGTAGAAAGGTGAATTTTGAAAAAAGGTGTGATAATGGGCATTACTATGAGAACATCCAGCAGGCAGGGACAAGAGGGAAGACAAGGCCACCTCAAGCTACTACAAACCCACCCCAGAGGTAAATGTTTTTGGTTGTTATTTTTGATTTTTGGGCATGTGTTATGAATAAGAGATTAAGTGGGTAGATATGAAGCAGAAACATCATGCAATGGTTATAGGTGAGGTAAGTGTTTACTTGGTATGGAGGTATCAATGGTTTCGGGTATGCTGCTGGTATACAGAGAGGATAATGGAGCAATTTCATTGTCGTAGGTGTGTTTTTAAAGGCAAGATGTATGTAATGGACAGTGACCCGGTAGCGTTATAGGTAACCGTATCAGTTACTGAAACGATCCCGTTATGTATAACCCTACCGGTTACTGGGGAATTTCAATAATGTTTTGAAAAACCCTGACGATGAATGTTTTTTTTGTTGTTTTGTGTATGCAGGCAGAGGCAGGATTTGAGGATGAATGATAGTGTGCCAGCGCTTTTTCACAATCCGGCTGGGTAACACCAGCGGATGGACATTGTAAATTGTTTGGGGTTAAGTGGGATCCCTATTATTCACGAATTGCACGGAACCATCTATGTTGCAGCATTGATTGAGAATGGAATCCCGAGACAAAGACCTTTTATCTTGCCATAGGGAGATGAAACAGTAACCTTGGAGGAATGTGTTTTCATCAGATTTTGAGACTCTCCCTATTACATACAACCAGTATATCAGGCACTACTAGCGCGGGGGGGCAACGGGGGGAGCGATAACAGCAGTAATTGGGTCCAGTACGCCACATGATTTGACACAACGAGGTGGGTTGTATCCGTTACGTATGGGTTACGGGTGTATGTAGCACACCCGAGGGGCGGACAAGGTTAGCATGATATGAATGATACGGTAGGGTAATCCGTTAACGGCGGGGGGGGAGGGCTAAGGGCGGGGAATGGAATGCATTTGCAAAGGTCCCTTGATGGTGTGTGGGTCGGTGTGGTTAGATGTAGAAAGGAAACGTTACGTTTGGCATGGGCACCTACATATTTGTGGCGGAGCTATAGAGGGGTTGATTGGGCTTGTAGCCGAAATCACCAAAGACCGCTTGGATTGTTCATACTTATTACACTTTTGGGCCTAGAGCACAACGGTTTGTGTGTCGACCAATAGGCAATCCCTCCAGGCAGGAGAGGGAACGGGGGGGATTACAGAGGTTGTATTCAACGATGGGTCCCACAGACGAACAAGATGGCAAGATCTCAGGCCCGTGACGGGTGACTGTGTATTCCGGAAGGTATGGGAGAGGTGATGGTTTTGCAGACTCTGTTGAGGCCTTCCGTCAACTAATTGGTAACAGAGAAGCATAGCTGAGGATTTAATGGGTGGTAAGCGAATGAGGTTGATCGCGGGCACAGGCCCAGGTGAATAGAGAGGATTCCTATGATCGGCGTGGCACGACAATTTGGATTTGTGTAGGAGATACCCCTAGCTTAATAGACCATATTGAGGATCTACGCTGATGCAGCATTCTCACCTCCCGGCAACAACCTCCAGAAAGGCCTGAAGATGGTAGCAAGCAGCCGATCGCAGGGAATGATGCGGAACGAACAGAGGCCTATAGATTATGGTGGTGAGCAGAACTGTGAGGTTTACTTGAGTGCCCTGACATATGCGGTGTGAGGGTGTCAGAGAGAGGGAGTGCTTGGGCCCTTGGGGCAGCGTTGTTTCAGCAGCTTCAAACGCAGGTGAATGAAGACAAGATGATGTTAGCGATTGCGGAGTCAGGCGGGATACTAGAGCTGGAGTCCTCCATGCGAGAGGAGCGGGGTGTGGGTTCATATGTTACAGGAGAGATGGTCAAGGGCGGGGGGTCAGTGGGTGGTACCAATAGGTGTACCAATAGCCATGTACCTTTGAGTACAAGAGGCCCGGCGAGAGGGGTCGACGTCACGATCATCACGGGCTAGTTTCGGGATGGGAGGCGTTGAGGGGTCCTGAGGTAAGTGTTAGCAAGGTATCAATATAAATAAGAGTACCAACCTACGGGTCCATGATCGGAAGATGTATTTGTTTAAACATCTAACTAAAATGAGATTATGTCTGATTGATTTGAGTAGATAATAAATAAGAATGTTGGTGGTTTTGATTTCGGTGTTTTGAAAAAGGAAGATGCTGTGTGTGATTAAATAAATACACAAAATTTTATATTTACCACAACATGATAGGTTATGGTAGGGGATGGTCGATATAACCTGGGAGACCCCATGTCTCCGAATTGCTGCCTACATAGCCCTTTGCCAAAGCAAGGAGGGCCTCCAGACCGATGTAGTTCTCCTAGGATCAGGGAGAGGCGAATTCAGGAATTTGGTACGGTTTAGTGGGCAATTGGTTGGGTTGGTAACATATAAGATGTCAAAGGTAAGGTTTTTTATGGGTGTTGGTATGGGATTGGTTATTTTTAAACAGGGTCTGAGGGAACGAAAGTCCGCCTACCCAGGATTAGTAGGGCTCGTGTCCTGCTTAATATACACACAATGGGCCTGAATCGAGCAAAGTGGAAAGAGTGGGGCTTCGTAGTGGGGTGTAAAAGAGCTAAACAACTTACCGCAGCGTAGAACGAGCGAAGCCGCTAGGTATCGTTGGCATAGATTAGAAGTCAATAGGCGAAAAGAGTTGTTATGATCACAAATATTCATGTTTAACGGCAAACGTCCCCTTGAGTTTGAAACCAGATGTAATGTAGGTGGAATGGTATCAGCTGAGGGGCGATAACTTATTACAAAGTGGTTTTCTACACGAAATAGAACCTACCCTAAATAGACCAGTCCATGCCCTCAAAGTCTTTTGATGAGGCTTTTTTTTTTGAATATAGACTGATCGAATGCGGGAATTCTAGCCAGGGTATTGATTGTTTTATTCTGAGTCTTCACGACGCTGAGCAATGCGATAAGTTCTGATAAGGCTGACTGTGTATAGCGTCGCTTCTAGGGAGCAGTCTATTTTATAGTAGCATATATGATTGATCCTTCTTCCTTCCGGGGGAGCGTCTATTATATAATAGTCAGCAATAGTTCGGCATAATAGCTGTCCTGTCGGGGAGCAGTCTAATATTTATTTCGATCCTAGATGTTCTTTGGCGTGAACATCTAGTTCGTATGAAGGTTGACTCAAGAAAATCCCATAAGAATACTGCTTTATTTATACTTTGAAGTCATGTGACTAGACAAAAAGGTGAAGGGCATCATCAAGGGAGGTGAGAAATCAAACTATGTGGACCTTTGATTGTTCTTATGACGGGTTAGGAAACAGAGTGTAATGTAGTGGTAAGTGAGCGTCAAGGGACAGTGGGGGTAGATAAGAAGTGATATAACACTAATTTCAACAGTAGACTGTCGAAGATGCAATGCATTAAGGGTTTCAGGCTTCAGGTTTTCCCATTAGCGAAGCTAATTATAAGTCCCAGATCCATAGGTGTGAGTGTATTATATAAGCTGCCAAGGCCGCAAGCCATTGGAGCAAATTTTCCACGTTTGCCTCTTTTCCTAGTTTGGGTTACAATGTTGTTCTCTTTGAGGACCAGATCATCCACCTTAAAGGTACCCTCTGAAGTCCTTATTATCATAAGCCGTTTAATTCGTTTTTGAATAGATTTGAAGGTGATTCACGAGCTGCAGACGGCGTTCGTCAAGAGCTCCATTGGGGCTAACCAGCTCTTGGCGTGAAATCATCATTGGTAGAACATCCTGACGAGATTTCTAAGGGAGGTCATTTAATTTCGAGATGCAAACAGCCTCGGTAACCGTATACCAGTAAAAAGGTGTGGCATTATAAGGTTCGAACGCTAGTACGATAAGCCCAAGGAAGACACAGGGAATGTGATCGTGCCATTTCTTCCGGATTCATTGACACAACAACAACTTTCATGAGGATTGGTTAGTGTTTTTATTAAGAGGACCGGCTTGCCCAGTGGCTTGTGATATGTAGGGGATTGAGAAACTAAGTTTGATACCAAAGTTGTCGCAAAGTTCTCTTGCACAACTTGTTTTTGAATATTTTTCCATATCTTTTATCCATGCGATGAGGCCACCAAAACGACAGATAATGTGTTGGTTAAACCTTGACAATTTTTTCTTTTTGGTTGAAAGGATGGATACCTCCACCCATTTGTGTAAATTCTTCGCTGTGATTATCCAATGGTGACGTTGTGAAGAGGTCGTGTGAAATCTCACCAATAAGGTCCTAAACCCCATTGTGAGAAGGGCCAAAGATCTCGAGCGAACCTGGAGCGGGTGGCTAGTAGGAAGTATGTTGAAGGTGGCATGTTGCTGACACATAACACAACGCTTAACATTTCGTAGTAGTCTTATTGAGAGTAGGCCAATAATACCAAGGCTAGGATTCGTTTTGCCACGCAAGGCCCTCTAAATGTCCACCACAATACCGTCAATGACCCTGTTTGGATGGTATGAGTGGCCTCCGCGCCAGTTAGACAGCGAAGGAATGCCATCAAGCCATGTTATAGGGAGTCCCCCCATGAAACATAACGCGAAACACTTTTAAGAACATCACGTTGCCGTTACTATTAGTTCAGGTGGAGGACAAGATTTGTAAGATAATCGTGAATTGGTGATACAGTATCCTGCGACTAGTAGACACATTATTTCATCATCAAACTAAACTACCAGTGGTTGAATAGGATGGGTCAAAAAAGTTACTAGACCACACGAATAATTCGAGTCATTTAGTGCGGTGGGAATTTGTGAGGCGAGGCAAGCCATAGTGTCCTAATTTGTTTAGTGGAGCGGGGAATGGTTTGTATCAGATAGTGGGTAATAAGGCTAGAAGTAATCCACGTAGTGTTGTATTTTTTGAAGTTTTCCTCATTTTGCATTTGTAGACGCCATAACTTGATTGACGTACCATTTGAGAGTCGCCAAATGTGATAGATTTGTATCCTAATTAACGCAACTTGGATACCCAGAAACATGGGCCTCGTATTCTGTCGCTGCATTATAGTGCAGGAAATCGAGTCGAATGAAGAGCCAATGGGTTCCACGCTTCGAGATGAATGAGAACGAACACCAGCTCCTCTTCTGCTTGCATGTGATCCATCGAAGAAGAGGGTCATGGGTAACGACTCCTCTGTGATGGAAAGAGTAGCGATGAGTTCGTACGGAATGTGAAATGGTAATGTTCCCCGGTAAAGTGAGGCTTTCCGCAATTTGGTCTGCGATGGTTTTGTTGGTCCTTGATGATTTCTGGTGGATCAACTCGGTCGAGGTCGGCGAGAAGCATGAGCCTCTAGCAATGCGTTAGTTCAGATGAGGTTTGGCATACATGTCATGGATGGGTCTGTCATTGTGATGATCGAAGTCTTGTGATTTTATAAGTGTGTCGGCGTTTGGTGGCCACGATGATAGGGCACGGCACATTTTTCCCTACATGTGTGGTACCTAGTCCTCATAGTCTCACCAAGTAATGAATTAATATAATAAACGGCTTGTTCGCGATTCTCAGAGTCACGATGGCAAGCATGGCTCCTACAGTGTGGTCGTGTGCGAAAGGTAAAGTAAAAAGAAAGGGCGGTCAATCTTGGGGTGGGATGAGACGGTGGCCTGCACGAGATAGATTTGAGACTTCGACAGGCTTGGTGGCATTCTTTTCTTCGCTCCCTTTGAAAGGAAACATCTTTTTAAGGAGGTGATGGAAAGGTTGACATCGAAAATCTTAAAGTTGGGAGATGAAACGTCATATATATTGGACTTACCTTGTAAACTACTACGCAATTGTTGGATTTTTGGTGGGGCATTTCCTAGGATAGCTTTTGAGCTTTAGATGGATCGACCTCAATGCCACGCAAAGAGACGATAAGCCAAATTTTTCCCGAAAGAACACCAAAGACACATTTCTTCGTTGAAGGAAGACAGAATAGTGTAACAGGCGATCAAATAATGGTTAAAACTCAAGATGTTCACTAACTATTGTAGACTTGCCGAGAAGATCGTCGACATAAATCTTCAAGGATAGTGTGCATAATGTCATGAAACATGTAGGTCATAGCCGCTGATAGGTAGGCCCGGCATTCTTAAGGCCAAATGACATGACATGATACAGAAGTTCCCCACGTATTATGAAGGTAGTATTTATTGTTTTTGTGTTGATCGGCAGGCAGAACCAAAATTTGGTTGTATCCTGGATAAAGCCTCCATGGAGAGAGAGCATCTCCATGACCTGCGTTAGATCAACAGTTGGTACAATGCTAGGTAAAGGGGAAGTGCCATCCTTAGGTAAGCGAGGTTCAGATCCTGGAAATCTGTCATAGTAATCCGAATCCCCTGTCGCTTAGGACTTAGATGTTAGAAATCCATTGAGGTATTCGATAGTAGTATTAAGGACGAAAAGGATTCTTGGAGCTCCCTCTTTGACCAAGAAGCAATGCGTTGATGCATTTTTCTCAATTTTCTGTTTTGACTGGTTTGGAATCTTGGTTTATGGTGATGTTAGGATGGCAAATGGTAGAGTTAATTTGGCATGTCAGCGTAAGACATGCGAAAGCTTGTTGCGAGCACGGAGAAAGGTAGTAAAGGCGGCTTGTTTCTGATGTGGTAAGGATTGTCCAATCTTCACAATTTGAGGATCCTCTCCGTGTGGACTATTTAAAAATTTCTATAGTAGATTCGTTCAGCAATTATTTGGGTTTCAGATGTAAGGCTTCGTTGAATATAAAGAATCATCCGCGCCAAGGTAAGTGATGATGGAGTCATCAGTCCTGGCTCACAACATTAATTCACAGGTGAATCCTCTTCATCGTTTCTGAACAGAAAGGGGAAGAGAAGATTAGGTCCTCATTATCCGTTTATAAGTGAGAAGGACCTATGAAGATAGCATTTATGAAAAAAAAAAAGTTAGGATGGATGGTTTCAGGTCTATAGAGTTTGTGGGTGATGATGGCAAAGTGGGTGATGATGGTTTGGTAGGGGCGACGTCGTCTTCTCTTCCAGTATTACAGCTGACAGGAGGTGTCTCCTGTGTAGGTGTTTCAAGGAAAACCGAGACGCCTACGATCATTATTTTTACGGGTAGTCATGGGAATGAGTTGTATGTCCGGCCTTGTTCGTAAAGGCCAAAACGCAAGCCTATCCACGCACAGCGAGTCCCAAGAAGGTGAGGCGAAACGATGATTTGTCAAGTATTGAAAATCGATTGGAAGGAACCACCCCAGAGAGTTCAGGGATAATGGAGGATGTGTCAACAACCCCCATACGTTAGGTTATTGTGGCATGGGGTGTCCGTAAGAGATACCATCCCCCACGCAACAGTCTTAGGTGGGATGGCATGTAATGTCCGTACATCCCCTACTCCTGCGGGGTAAAGGGAAAGACTACTAACGTTATAAGGCGTACTCTACTTACTAACTTTCCCCAGCGTAAGAGGCCGCTGAAAAACATCTACTAAGGGGGTCGGAGGTTGGAATGTTAGCCTGGAAGGGAAGTGGTTTTTGCGATGGGGTTTCATCGTGAAGGCGTAAGGGCCGGTTGAGGTGGGATGGTTGAGGTACATTTGAAGAGGATGGTTGGTTGCATGTTGGGTTTTTGATTGGTAATAGCACCTCGTTAGGGGCGGTATCACATATTTTGCAAGTTTAACGGGGGGAGGGCAGCTTTTACAATGTCGACTTCCCTCATACCAATTTTTATGCATCTATGTAAATGTTGAGGGAATGAATCCCATGGCTCGGATCCAAGGATGACCCCCAATATATTATAGTGAACTCCTCCCTCCAAGACTAGAAGAGTTTTGGTAAAGTACGTTGTCCTCCCTGAATGTTGAGGATCACGTCCTAAGTTAAAGTAATAGCGTCATTGAATGACTGCAACATGATGGGGTTGGCACACATGCAACTAGAAGGGATTTCATTAGTTGGAAGGCTTTTGAAGAGATGATGTTTAGCTAGCACCTCACCCCCGTCACTCATAACCGCAACGTACTTGAATGTCCGGCCGTAAGCGTAGCTGAAAAGGGCAGGGTCAGGGTCTTCTGTACCAAATGACATTTCATCTTCCGAAACTAACTGCAGGCGGCTTGTGTACAGAGACAGAAGTGGTGGGGGAGATGGATTGTTTGGTGAGAGAAGCACTGATGTGGGTGTTACAATGGAGGCGACAGTAGTGTTTCATTAGGAAAACCGCTAACCCTTGAAGGATCCAACGAGACGCTTGTCGATGAGATTCATTCAGAATGTCTGAATTAGATCATACAGTGTCATTTTTAACGACGGGCGAGTGGTGAAGCTATTTAAAACCATATTTCGGTGGGCAATGCCCTTAGAGACTGGATAGGCGGTCCGCGAATGACAACTTAGGGTGGTGGTGCCAATCGGATGTTTTAACAGGTAGAAATAGATGCCGCAGGTGTGTTTTTGCTTTGCTTTCCCATTGTTTTTTCTGCCTCGAGTAGCGACACTAATCGATATTAATCTCGTAGACCTGAGATGATGAATATGGTTGGGATAACTCATGGTCTTCAAGAGGTGGGCTTTTATAATGATAGATCTTTGGTGAGGCGGGTACATAGGTTATGGAGAGGGAATGGAACCGAAAGGTCTCTCCCTTCGTAAGTTTTCTTTCTTCATCTTTCTATCCGGAAAGGTGACTGACGAAGGATGGTTTTTAGAGCTTGCATCCCTCCACATTCATGCTCCTGGTGTGAGCGGGTGTAAGCTCATATTTTAGATCTCATCTAACCCTAGGTCGGGGTTTAGACGGGTTTATCAGTCATAAGTGAGGGTGGAAATGTTCGCATTCTCCACCAACATAGCAGTGCATTTGGCGTAAGATCCTTTAGGGGGTCCAAAATCGAATGAGGATTAGGGTCTTGGTTGGTGCGGGTTTGTAATTTTTGGGCGGGTTGGTTTCGCACGGGTGGTGGTTTTTAGCCCGAGGGTGTTGATACGTGGTGTTTTTACTAACATGATTTCTTTGGCGCAGAAGCTATGTGGGATGATGAGGCCGCAGATGATGTGGTATCAGAAAATAACCAAGGGAAAGAGAGTGGACAAAAACAAATCTTTTGATGCTGGAATTTGTTAGGTTGATAGGTGAACGGCTAGCGGAGTGACGGTGTGCTATACCCTGGAATTTCTGATAGTGACGGAAAGCGTAAGGATGTTTTGAAGAAAACGCAGGAGGTATGATATATTGATGTAGGTAGAGGGATGGGTCCAATAGGAAGGTATGTATGACGATGATGGTTTTGATTGTGATAGGGCACGGATGGAGTTTGTCTCCTAGGTTGCGGGATGATGTCTTTTTGGAATATATCGAGTCGTCTTAGAGGCGGTGCGTTACGACTGGGCATTGGTGAGGTCCAGCGTAGGGGAAGATCTGGTTAGGTTGATAGAAGTGGACGGGGAGTTGGTTAGGGTGAGGGGGAGTGTTTTTTGAAAAAAAAAAAGATTTTTTGTTTTTTTGATGTTGAAGGTGAGAACAGGGGCATTTTAAGCTTTCTGTAAACCACTTCGGGTATTGGTGGAGACATCAGGATTCAGATTTGCATTGAGTAGAAAAAGGGTACTAAACGTTCCCATAGGGCCTGTCTATCTTTGTGGAATGACAGTCTCCAGGGGATTTGTAATTGTTGACGGAAGAAAAGGTGGGTTGAATTCCAGTCCACTGAGGTGGACACAGGAGTAGATGAGGCACTGTATCCATAGAGTTAAGAGGTTCAACCGATCGTTGAAAAGATTAGGCGATGAAGGACTTAATAGGTAATTGAGGGCGTGTTTGAGGGGTCCGTCATGTTTTAAGAATGTGGTGATGGTCAGGTAAGAGATTTTCGTCTAAGGATGTCAAAAGGAGTGGTGAGCCGTCCGTCTGTGCAACAAGAGTGGTAGAAGGGGACGTTTGGGAAATGATAAATTAGATAAACATCCGAGCTCACAGTCTTGTAGGATGTGGTGTGTAAGAAGACTCGTCGAGGAAGAGAAGTCTGGGCAAGTTAACTCTTTTATGGGTAAAGGAATGATTTCACTTTGGCTGATGATGGTGAAGGGAGTTCAGAATTCATGTGTTGGTGGAAGAGGCTTGATTTAAAAAAATTTCAATAGAGTTGGCGAGAACGAAGACTGCATGGATCCTCTGAACACTCTCCTCGGCAAGATATCTTGGTTTACATTACTGTTGGACGAGTGATCGGGAATGGTTGTTGAAATTTTCAGATTTCGGTTAGAAGGGGCATAGGATATCGAGGGTTATATCCCCCAGTTCATTACCATTTCATGCACTATGTTTTCAAACATCTTGCAGTTTCATGACTATGTCCTTTTACACGGTGGAAAGTTACACAATCATTTTCTTTGTACCAGGGAAGGTATGCGCGGGGGAGTCCAAACCCAGAGTGAGGTTAAAAGGTGGGCAAGGTGATAGCCCCAGCTTTGAGCAATTTTCTCAGGCGACACCATAAGGTTCCCCAGGAGCGTGTAATGGTGGGCTCGGCTTTGTACTTCTAAGTGGTTTTCGGCGAGTATGGCGGTGTTGAGATTTGACAATTTAACGCGTGGACAGCTCCTTTTGATTTAGAAGAAGTGGACACGTGAGGAGTGGTGGTGTTGGCTTGTTGGTAGAATCAGGAGTTCAGAAATGGGGGTTTTTGTTACGCAACCCACAAAATTTATCTCGTCTAAGGCTCGAAAAGTTCTAATTCCGAGCCATGGTAAATGCCTCGCGAATGTGTGGGAAAGTTGGAATTTGGAGGGTAGGGGAGATGTGCTTGCGCCGGCCCGCGTAAATAGTCGATAAGTTGGTTTAGGGCAAGGCATACGTAGTTGGTTGATAAGGCCCCGCAATCGTCCAACGAAATCTGCGATAGTTCGTCCTCAAATCTGTCGGTGGAATAGAGGCGGTTGATAGTTTTCTTGAAAATGTTAATGGAGAAATGATCCAAGAAAGATTGGGCTAGTTGGTTAAAAGAGAAGATCGAGTGCGGGGTTAAAGCAATGTACCCTCCAAGGCGGGTCCTGCTAAGGACATGGGGGAAGGTGCGGAGTAAAAGGCGTCATCCATGGCCAATCAAATAACAAGCATGTTAATGATCGCACGTGTTGTTGAGGACTCTTAATGGTAAAACGCGTAAATTTTGGCAACTCCCATTGAGGGGGATATGACTGAAGGGGACAGAAGGGTGATGGGGCTCTGACAAACTTGCTCGTATGTAAAGGCGCTAAGACTTCTGAAAAAGAAGCCTCCAGGTTTGCATTTTGTCCATAATTTCTTTTTCTTGTTGATGAAATCTTGTGTTGGATGAGAGGCTGGTGCGGTTGTGGTAAACGGAGGCAAGTTTGGACAAGGGCTTCCGCTAGACAAGGTGGGCTAAGTGCTGATAAGGTATGGAGGATGAGTATGTTGGAGAACAGAATAGGGATGTTCCCCTATAAGGTGTTGAGGTTACTGGATACGGTGTATGGGAATTGAAAAGGTAGGCGGAGCTTGAGAAGGAAAGCTGTGTGAAGAGGTGCGCAGAGAGTAAGGCTGAATGGAGTGGTCT
>JAHRHJ020000634.1:0-59106 GCA_019776745.2 Taxus chinensis
TGACAGAAGTCTCTAAGAGATTGGTCAAAATGTTGGTGTAAGACCCTGCTAACGGATCACATTGGGAAATGAGTGTGGGTTTGGGTACATATGTGGATGATTGTGAGGGAAGAGGCTTTATAGGAGGGGGAATAGGTTTGTCTAATGATTTGATGAGTGGTAGGGTATTATGTTTTGATGGCATCTGCTTGGATAAAGGTGGGGTAGAAGAGTTGGAAATGGAAGGTTTGGTTAGTTGGACTACCTTATTGGAGGGTAGTGGATTCTTATCTTTGGGTTGCACCTTCTTGGGTAAAGGTGACATGAGAGTACAAGATGTAAAAGGGAAAGTAGATGGTGGAAAAGGATGGGTTACCCCCGGGGGAAATCAAGTTACGGTGGAGGTGGTTGGTAGAGGTTGGGTAGATGGCATGGGTTGAAGTCGGATATGCAAGGTTGGGGTTATAGTAACTAGCGGAGGTATATGTGGAAAGAAGTGCATGGGTGAGGATGAGGGAGTTTGTTTTTTGGGTGAATGAGGTGTAATAAAAAATCAAGAGGAAGGAATAGGGATGCTTAGCTTTTGACTGGCCTTGGGTATGATACTTGTTTGTTCACGGTTTATGGATGATGCCCCATGATGGACGGAAGGGGGGAAAGTGACAAAGGTGTTGGTAGGTGAGACTATTTTACATGGCCTAGAAGGTTGGGTTTTCTATTTTAGGCAGGAGGATAATGTTTGTGTGGGTTTGGGAAGACATGGCTAAGTCCAATCTGACAGGTGGGTGAGTAAGGTTTGATGTCGGAATGACACCCAAAGTAGTGATGGGTCTAGATACGAGGTGAGGGGATAAGTGTAGGTTGGTTTTTAGGTTTGGGAACAGTTGTATTTGATAGGTGGAAGTTTAGATGGAGGTAAGGATGATGAAGAGATAATAATAATCCACTCCAATCAGCATGGCCAACGTAGATTTGGTTGCCAAAAATACCTTTGGGAATATCGTGGAATTATCTTCAGGTAGACATTTTTCAGTTGGGTCGAAATATGGGAGAGCCAAATACATCCCTAGATCATGGAACTGATCAACATAATCCAAATGATCGATCGGCCATGAAAATGGGAATACTGAAGAAGAGGATGGAATGGATTGGGTGGCAATCCCTGTGAATTATGTATGTGAGACAGTGAATTGGCTGGCTTTGGATTCTATAGGTAGTAGAGCTAAGATCATATCAATAGGGTCCTGGGATACTAGGGAGAGAACATGTCCTCAATATGTAGTGGTGTTTCTACATAGAATTATCCCATGGTTCCAGAAGAGAGTAATAGGTGGGGTGATCTAGAATTTTCATTCTCTAGTGGAGGAGAAGGTGATGATAAGGGTTTTGTGGATAGGAGGAATTACCTGTATCGACCATTCGGTATGTTGTGAAGTAGACGGTGAAATGGTATCGGTAGAGAGATCAGAGTTTGTCCATGAGAGCAAAGGGTGATGAGGGGGAATCATCTATTTGTGAAGGAGTAGAAGTGGTATGCTACTTTGTAAATAGAGAATCTTGTGACCACAATATTTCCTCATTAGATACAATTAGGTAGGTTTTGAGGAAATTGCCTTGGTACGATAGGAAATATTGCATAGACTTCACGGACATTGTCGAAGGTGGATAAAGGTCCAATATTTTGAATACAAATTAATGGTAAATGATTAGGGAACAGATTTTTAAATATGTGAAAGTCACGATTTGCTGGTACATTTGGGTTATCTAAAAGCAATAGAGACTCCATTAACTACCAATAATCAGACAATGTTCATGTAAACCTTATGCAGTTACTGGTCATTATGTCCTTTGACACGATGGTAATTATAGTAATCAAGTTCTTTATACCATGCGGGCATAGGACGAGTAGGCTTGAAACCTATATGAGATTGTATGGGAGGAAGTGTAAATAGGCTCTAAAGGTTAGAGTCTTTTCCAAGTACTAAGTCACAGTGCTCTCCAATCCCGGTGTACTTAGATAACTGCTCCCATCAGGTTATAAAACCGGTATTGGTATGGGAGATATACTGGATAGAAGGTTAGGAGTGAGTAGAAGGATTCTGTGGTACTAACTTGAGGACCACTGCGTTGGCAGATCCTTTAGGCTTTGACCAGTTATTTTAAGGTTTAACCAATATCGAAGTAGGGGCGTTTGATTTTAATGGGGTGTTCTTCTTCTGTAATTGGATCTTATTTTCTTCAATGGCATGAATTTCAAATTTGGTGACATGGTGAATGCTTCATCAGAAGGTTTGGTAGGTTTGGACTTGTAAATTTGGTGAGATGTGTCTAGCACAAGGTGATAGAGAATAAATCAATAAGGTCAGTCTGAGAAAGCTGGAACGTCAATGGGTTTATATAGACTCTACCATGCGATGCAATGAAATCTGCAAGAGGTGCAGGGTTTATGCTATCAAGTTGAACAGAGATTGGTCAGGAGTGAGCTTTCTTAATAACTATTGAATCAAAAGTTCATCAAAGATAGCTGTGCAATAGAAGCATTACAAGGTAATAAATGGAATGTTGAGGTAGTCTACTATACAAATCCAATGTTGGTCTGATATCAAGGACATGCGAGAAAGTCCATAGGAGCAAATTGTCATCGTGGCGAAATTAGGCAAGGCTCATGTTGGGACAACCAAAAGTCTTGAAATGTAGGTCTTCTTGAGCTGATGAAACTATTGAATCTAGACATTTCCCAATGCACATGGTAGGGATGAATGGGAATAGATGGATGGAAAGGATCGTTACAGATTGCATCATAAATTACAGAGTCTACGAGAGCTAGATACTCCTGCTTCTACAGGTCTGAATATCTTCTCTCTCATCACTTGTTCCTGAGGTCATTAGTAGGTTGTGATGAATTCGGTACCCCTTGCAGAATGAAGGGGGTTGGATCCTTTGAATATATTTGGTTGGTGGTAGTTCTAGTTTATAGTGGAACCGATGTATGAGAACTGTGCCTAACCGACACCAGTCAAGTAGGCGTCACGATAGCTCGGTTAGGTCATAGATGATTGTCTAGGGTTGTTGGTAGTAAAATAGCCAACTGGTTGGGGTCCTTGTAACAAATCGAGGGGTCAATTGTGTGCTTGGTCAAGTCATTGTGGGTTCGTTTTGGATGCGGTTTTGAAAATGGGTGTAATCTGACCGTCACCAGGGTGTGGGTCTACAATGCAATGGTTATAGGTCTTAATTAGGTTAGTGCAGGGTTAGGGCTATACTTATGGTGAGGTGGTGGAGGTGAAAATTGGTGGCACGGGTGTGATAGATGATGTGGATGTTGCAGTTATAGTGGCTATGGGATCTAGCTGAGATACCACATAATGGTAAAGTGTGATGAAGGTTTAGGTGGTGAGGTAGGGTTAGGTTACGAGATGAGATCTAGGGCATAGGGCTTCGTAAGACCCAAATTTGTTGTCTACATTTGCCCCTTGTTGTCATGTAGCTTGTCTTGTAAAGCTGCACCGACAATAATAAGAAGTGGTTGCCCCAGTTAAGGGTATAGGTAATCCCCCTCAAATCTATCACAGATTGAGGCGACTTGAAATCAGGGATAGGGTTGATAAAGGGTGAATGATGATGAGATGATGTTAAGATGGTGGGGTAAGTTTAGCTACGAGTCAACACCATGTGAATCAATGTATGTCGGGTGAACTGTACTCTGTAAATGACATATGGAATAACATAGATGGGACAAAATATATTCTAAGAGGGAAAGTGGGTAAATGTTTTGATTAAAATCAAAATAGAGTGATCGACCCCAGTCAAGCTAGCCGATGATGGTTACAGAAACTGATACTAGTTACTGTGAGAAAAAAAAAACTTCAACAAATGAGGCAGAAACTGATGACTGTCAGACATGAAAGTTGTATTTGATGACTCATATCAGAGTACAAAGAGTAAAATGATACACAAAGACTCCAAACATAAGAGAAGATGAGATAAGTGTCTTCTAGGAAAACTAACCAAAATAACAAGGAAACATCACCGGTTAGGTAAATCGATGTCTGTCAGATGTAAACCAACGATGGTCGCTAGACCGATGTCGATCACTGTGAAATCTGAATAATGAAGAAAAATGTATTTTTGTGAATTTAGATTGGATGATGTAGTTCTCCCTTAGGACCAGGGAGAGGTGAATTCAGGCAATTTGGTTGTGGTTAGGCAATTTGTTGGTTGGTAAAAGTTTGATGTTGGTAGGGTAATGTTGTTGTTGGTGTTGGTGTGGGTATAGGTGAAGTGAGGGTTAGCTTACCCAAGCATAGGAAACCGTGTCCTGATTAAGGTCAACACATAATCCTAGATTCGGGTAAAAGAGGCTAAAGTGTCCCATAGTTAGAAAGGGCTAAACAAACCACGTATTATCGTAGGATGAGCTTGAATCCCTAGGTACCTTGCATAGGCGAGAAGTCGATAGGTGAAAAGAGTTGTATAATCACAATATATTGGATATCCCTAGGTACCTTGCATAGGCTTTTGAAAAGAGTTGTATAATCACAATATAAGATATGTCACGTCCCTTGAGTTTTGTTGTTTTGAAGAATGGTGAGGTGAGGTGGATGGTATAGCTGGGGCGCAGAGAACTTGTTATAAGGTGATTATTCTGACGAAAGAGAACCAAACCTAAATAGACAAGTCCATGACTCAAAAGTGCTTTTGAATACTGCTTTTATTTTTCTGGATATAGACTGATCGATGCGGGAAGTCTATATGGGATATGCATTTTGTTGTTCTTGAGGTCTTCACGAAGCTGATCAATGCGAGAAGCTTCTGATAGAGGCTGACTTTGTATAGCTGTCCTTCAAGGGAGCAGTCTACTTATAGTAGCAGATGCGGCTTTTGCACATAGCTGTCCTTCGAGGGAGCAGTCTAGTTTATAGCTTAGAGGTCTAGATAGAGGTCTAGATGTCTGTTTGGCATGAAGCATCTAGTTTTGCAGGAAGTTTGACTCAAGAATATCCCAGAATTGTATAATTGAGAACTTGTTATTTTGATACTTTTAAGTCATGGACCAGACTAAAAAGGGGAAGGCATCTTTAAGAGGAGGTGATGATCAAACCACGTGAGTTTGATTCTACTTTGAGATGCATGAAACAAGGTGTATGAGGTGGTAAATGAGCTCAAGGGACGAGCGCAAGGTAGATAAGAAGTGATGTAACACTAAATTCAACAGTAGAATGGTCAGAGATGCAAGGCATTAAGGGGTTCAGGCTCAGGTTTACCATTAAGTGAAGCTAAACGATAAGTACCTGATCCGTAAGTGTGAGTGATAATGTAAGGCCCAATCCAATTAGGAGCAAATTTTCCACGTTTGCTCTTTTCTAGTTTGGTTACATGTTGATTCTCTTTGAGGACAAGATCACCAATCTTAAAGGTACGCTCATGAATTCACTTATCATAAGCACGCTTGATGCGCTTTTGATAAATTTGAAGGTGGTCAAGAGCTGTAAGACGACGCTCGTCAAGAAGCTCCAATTGGGCTAACCGCTCTTGGCGGAAGTCATCATTGGTGAGAATATCCTGGAGAGATATTCTGAGGGAAGGGATTTGTATTTCGAGAGGCAAGACAGCCTCGGTACCATACACCAAAGAGAATGGTGTGGCATTAGTGGAAGTACGAATGCTGGTACGATAAGCCCAAAGGGCAAAGGGGATGTGATCATGCCAGTTTTTCCCAGAATCGTTAACGACTTTCATGAGAATTTTGGTTAAGGTTTTGTTAGAAGATTCAGCTTGACCATTTGCTTGTGGATAGTAGGGTGACGAGAAGCTAAGTTTGATACCAAAGTTGTCACAAAGGGCTCGTAACAGCTTATTTTTGAAAGATTTTCCATTATCTGTTATCAGGCGATGAGGAACACCAAAACGACAGATAATGTGATGATTGATGAACTCAACGATTTTCTCTTTTTTGGTTGAAATGAGTGGAATGGCCTCCACCCATTTAGTGTAATATTCGGTTGCCGTGATGATCCAATGGTGACGCTGTGAAGAAGGTGGGTGAATCTCACCAATAAGGTCTAAACCCCATTGTGAGAAAGGCCAAAGATCTCGTGCGACCTGTAGCGGGTGGCTGGGAGTATGTTGAAGGTTGGCATGCTGTTGACACATAACACAATGCTTAACATATTCGCAGCAGTCTTTATTAAGAGTAGGCCAATAATATCCTAGGCGAAGGATCCGCTTGGCCATGGCAAGGCCACTAAAGTGCCCACCACAAATTCCGTCATGGACTTGTTGGATGGTATGGGTGACTTCAGCGCCGGTTAGAAATCGAAGGAGGATACCATCGAAGCCACGTTTATAGAGGAGTCCCCCCATGATGACATAACGAGAAACACTTTTAAGAAAAGTGTGTTTTCCATTACTAGTAAGGTCAGGTGGGAGAACAGAGGTTGTAAGGTAGTCGTGAAATTGGTGATACCAGGTATCCTGCGAATCAGCAGATACATTATTTACCATACAAACATCTGGGACTAAGTAAGATGGGGCAAAGAGTTGTTGGACCAAGACAAATATGTCAGAGTCAGTTGGTGAGGTAGGAATTTGTGAGGCCAAGCAAGCCATAGTATCCGCAAATTTATTAGTTGAGCGTGGAACGGTTTGGATAGAATAATGAGTAAATAAGGTCAAAAGTGAATCCACGTAACGTTTGTACTTTTGAAGTTCCTCATTTTTACATTGGTAGATGCCAGTAACTTGATTTACTACCAATTGAGAGTCACCAAAAATGTTAATAGACTTCACACCTAAGTGTAACGCAACGTGGAGACCCAAAACAAGGGCCTCGTATTCCGCTGTATTGTTAGTGCAGGGGAAATCGAGCCTGAATGAAAGAGGCATAGGTTCACCATCAAGAGGAATGAGAACAATGCCCGCCCCTCCGCCGCGCTGACATTTAGATCCATCGAAGAAGAGGGTCATCGGATAAGATGCATCACTGAGTGAAAGGGTTGCGATGAGTTCATCAGGGAAAGTAAAATTGGTAAATTGTTCCCCAGGTAAAGGGGCTTCCGCGAGTTGATCTGCGATAGTTTGTCCTTTGACTGATTTCTGGTGTACAAACTCAAGGTCGAGGTCGGCGAGGAGCATAAGCCATCGGGTGATGCGTTGGTTTAGATGAGGTTTGGCGTACATATAATGTATGGGGTCAGCGTTGGTGATGACAAAAGTTTTGTGATTCAGGAGGTAATGTCAGAGTTTGGTGGCCACGAATGATAGGGCTAGGCACAACTTTTCTACGTGTGTATACCTAGTCTCGTAATCCACAAGAGTATGGCTTATGTAATAAACTACTTGCTCTCGATGCTCGGAGTCACGATGTGCGAGCATGGCTCCTACAGCATGGTCGGTGGCAGAAAGGTAAAGGTAGAAAGGGTGATCATCCTGAGGTGGGATAAGCACGGGTGGCTGCAAGAGATAAGCTTTAAGAGCCTCAAAGGCTTGGTGGCACTCCTCGCTCCATTGAAAGACAATGTCCTTTTTAAGGAGATGATGGAAAGGTTGACATCGATCCGAGAGTTGTGAGATGAAACGCCGGATAGATTGGAGTTTTCCCTGCAAACTACGCAATTGTTTTAGGTTAGTGGGTGGGGGCATTTCTAAGATAGCTTTGACTTTAGCTGGGTCGACCTCAATGCCACGCAAAGAGATGATAAAGCCAAGGAGTTTTCCGAAAGGATGCCAAAGACACATTTCTTTGGTTGAAGATGAACACAGTATTGTAACAGGTGATCGAAAATAATGGTTAAAACATCGAGATGTTCACTGCGATGTTTGGATTTTCCAAGAAGATCATCGACATAATCCTCGAGGATAGTGTGCATAATGTCATGAAAAATGTAAGTCATAGCCCGCTGATAGGTCGCACCAGCATTCTTAAGGCCAAATGGCATGACACGATAGCAGAAGGTCCCCCAGGGGGTAATGAAGGTGGTTTTATGTTGATCGGCCGGGGCTACTAAAATTTGATTGTATCCCGAGAAACCATCCATGAGAGAAAGCATCTCATGGCCCGCAGTGAGATCAACAAGTTGATCAATGCTAGGTAGGGGGAAGTCATCCTTTGGGCAAGCGAGGTTAAGGTCCCAGAAATCCGTACATATCCGAAGTCCCCCCGTCGCTTTAGTGACAGGTACGACATTAGAAATCCATTGAGGATAGTCAATAGGTAAGATGAAAGAAACAGAAAGGAGTCGTTGAAGCTCTTCTTTAACCAAGAGGGCAATGCGTGGATGCATTTTTCTCAGTTTCTGTTTAACTGGTTTGGAGTCTGGTTTCAGAGTGATGTTATGGACAGCAATGTCAGGATCGATTCCTGGCATGTCGGCGTAGGACCAAGCGAAAGCTTGATTGCGGGCACGGAGGAAGGTAGTGAAGGCGGCTTGTTCTGATGCGTCGAGAGATTGTCTGATCTTTACAATGTGAGGATCATCCTGTGTGGATGTTGATTTCTATAGTCGACTCATTCAACATGGTTTGGGTTTCAGATGGTAAGGGCGTTGAATATAAGAGTCATCCGCACCAAGGTAGGTGAGGATGGAGTCATCATCCTGGCACTCCACAACATTAATCGAAGGTGAGTCTTCTTCGATCATGTCTGGATACAAAAGGGGGAGAGAAGATGGGTCTTCACCATCGCGTTGATAAGTGAGAGGACCTAGGAAGATAGCATTCACGAAAAAAAAAAGTTAGGAGGGATAGATTCCGGGTCTATCGACTCCGTGGGTGAAGATGGAAAAATGGGCGATGATGGTTCGGAAGGGGTGACTTCGTCATCTTCCTGGATACAATTGACATGAGGTTTCTTCAGTGTAGGTGGTTCAGAAAATCCAAGACCACTACGATCTTTGTGTTTGCGTGTAGTCATGGGAATGATCGTATGTCGGCCTTGTTCATAAAGACCGAAACCAAAACCTTTCCAAGCACAGCGAGTCAGGAAGGTGAGGTGAAACGACGGTTGGTTAGATATTGAAAATCAGATTGGAAGGGAACCACACCAAGGGGAGGTTCAGGGGTGACAGAGGATGCGTCGACACCCCCATACGTTAGGTTGGTGCGGCAATTAGGTGGTCCGTAGGAGATCACCTCCCCCACACGACGGTCGTAGGTAGGATGCGCATGTAACTGTCCATACTCTTGTGGGGTATGGAAGGTGCTAACATTGTATAGGTGGTACTCCCCCAGCGTAAGGTGTTGAAAAACACCTACCAAGGGATCTGAGGTTGGGATGTTGTCCGCGGGGAAGGAAGAGGTATTCGCGTCGGTGGTTTCATTGGTCGAAGGTGTGGGTGCGGCTAAGGTGGATGGTTGAGGCGTGGTTGAAGTAGATGGTTGGGTTGGATCAATGGGTGCCTTGACTGGTACAAGCACATCATTAGGGTGGTATAACATATTGCAGGTTTTGAAGGGGGAAGCGTCAGCTGTGACGGTGTATGACTTCCCCTCATACTCGAATTTTATGCATCTATGTAAGGTGGAGGGAACGCATCCCATAGCCCGGATCCAAGGGCGGCCTAACAACATGTTGTATTGGAACTCTCCCTCAAGGACATAGAAGAGTTCGGGTAAGGTACGTGGCCCTACATGAATGTTAAGGATCACGGTGCCTAGGGTAGAAGTAATAGCATCGTTGAATGAACGCAACATGGTGGGGTTGGCACACATGCAACTAGGAGGGATATTCATCTGTTGGAAGGCTTTGGAAGAGATGATGTTTAGGCTAGTGCCCCCGTCGATCATAACACGATGTACCCGGATGTCCTGGACGTAAGCCGAGATGAAAAGAGTGGGGTCAGGATCTTCTGCACCAAAGACGACAATTTCTTCTTCGGAAAAACTGACAGCAGCGGCTTGCTGTACAGGGACAGAGGTGGTTGTGGAGGTAGGTTGTTTGGTGAGAGAAGCGACGTGGTTGGGTGTTAAGATGGAGGTGACGGGTAGGGTTTCGTTAGGTAGGACCTCTATCCCTTGAAGGATCTCAATTAGAGCTTGTCGATGAGATTCAGATGTTTGAATGAGATCATAGAGTGTCATTTTTACAGGAGATTGGTGAAGTTGTTTGATCATGGTGCGATGGGAAACTCCATCAGAGACTGGATAGGCAGGTCCATGAATAACCACTTTAGGTGGTGGTGCGATCGGGATGGCGGAAGGAGAAAGAGAGGCCGCAGGTGTGCTCTCTTTAGCTTTTCCATTGTTTTTCTGACCTCGAGTAGCAATGCTAATCATGTTGATCTCGTGAATACGAGAGAGGAGGAAGATGGCAGGGATAAGTCATTGTTCTCGAGAGGTGGGGTTGCAATGATGATAGATTTTTGAGGCGGGGACAGGTGGTATAGGAGAAGGGATCGAAGCTAAGGGCTTTTCCCTCCGTAAGTTGTCTTTCTTAGATTTTCTATCCGAGATAGGCAACTGGCGAAGGATGGCTTTCAAAGCTTTGCATCCTTCTACATTGTGTCCTGGTGTGCGGTGGTAGGCACAGATTTTAGATTCATCATAACCTATAGGTCGAGGTTTAGATGGATCATAGGGTCTGAGTGGGGGTAGGGAAATGGTCGCATCCCCTACCAACATATCAAGGATCTTGGCGTAAGATCCTTTGAGCGGGTCAAATTCAGATGAAGATGAGGCTATTGATTGAGTGGGTGAGATTATTGATTGTTTTGGTAATGGTTGGGTACGAGTGGTTCGTACGGGTGGTGGTTTAGGCAAGGGATTTTGATGATTGGGTTTAACTAGGCGTGGCTTCTTCTGCGCAGAAGTCATGTTTAGCTGGTTAGATGATGAGGCCACAGATGACGTGGTGGCAGGAAACAACCACGGGGAAAGAGGAGCGACAACAAACAAGTCCTTCGATGATCGAGTTTGCTTAGGGTTGGTAGGTAGGCAGGATACTTGGGGCGACGGTGTTGAGATGCCCGTGGATTTCTGTATGGGTGCAGAAGGTGCAGGTCGTGTTAAAGAAGACGTGGGAGGCATGGTGTATTGAGGCAAGGTGGAGGGGTGAGGCCTAAATATAGAAGGTAGGTGTGACGGTGAGGGTTGAAACCATGCCTGCTATACTGGTGTGATCGGGGGTGAGGGTTTTAGTTGTGGCGGAGGCATAGATTGGACTCGAGGAGATTGGGTATGTCTCCTAGGTGGATTGACGGCTTTATTTTTGGATAAATCTAACCATTTAGGTGGGTGTGTCAGGATGGGTATTGGTGAAGTCCCAAGCGTAGGGGAAGGTTTGGTTAGGTTGATAGAGGTGGATGAGGTATTCGGTAGAGATGAGGGGGGTGAAGGTGAGGACATAGGCATTTTGAGCTTTTGTAAAAACTTCGGGTATATGGTAGAGGTGTCTGGATTAGTCATCTGCATTTGAGTAGAGCATGGTGTACTCAAACGTTCCCATAAGACTCGTCTATCTTCTGGGGGATGACAATCTTCACGTGTGGATGGGAATTTTGGTATGGAAGAGAAGTGGGCTGTGATTCCGGTCCACTGTGGGTGTGATACAGGGGGCGAATGAGGTGCTGTATCAATGGGTGTTAAGAGGTCAACCGGTCGCTGGAAAGATTTAGGTGATGAAGAACTGATAGGGAGGAGGGCATGTTCTAGAGGATCCGTCATGGTTAAGGAGTTTGGTGATGTAGGCTCGAGGGGTTTCTCCTCTAAGGATGACAGAAAAAGTGGCGATCCTTCTTCTTTTGCAGCAAGAGTGGTGGAAGGAGATGTTTGGGAAATAGATAGGTTGGATAACATCCGCTCACAGTCTTGCAGGGATGTGGTGTAAGAAGGCTCTTCTGTGAGAAGAGAACTCTGGGTGGTTGATTCCTTTATGGGTAAAGGAATAGCGGGGCTGTCCTCTTGTCCTGATGAAGGAGAAGGGGGCGAGGACCCCTGCGTTGGTGAAGAGGCTCGATTCAGAATTTCCTCGATGGAAGCCCTTGGTTGGGAGTTGAAAACCGCATGGATCTCATGCACACTCTTCTCCTCGGCTGAGGTTTCTTGGTTTGTGTTACTGTTAGATGAATGGTTTGGAAATGGTTTGTTGAAGATTTTTAAATTTTGATTAGCAGGGGCATTAGGATTATCGAGGGTTATATCCCCTGCATCAACCATTTCCTGCACTATGTTTTTCAACATCTTGCAGTTTTCGTGGCTGTGTCCCTTCACGCGATGGAAGTTACAGAAGTCATTTTCTTTATACCAAGAAGGTATAGCGCGGGTGGAATCAAACCCGGAGTGAGGTTTAACAGGAGGCAAGGTGATAGCTCCTGCTTTAAGCAATTTGTCCAAGATCACATCATAAGTTTCTCCCAAGGGAGTGTACTTGATGGGCTCGGCTTTATACTTATAGGTGGATTTCGGCTGGGTATTAGACGGTGCTTGAGATTTGACCGTCACCGCGTGTACAGCTCCTTTTGATTTCGAAGCAGCCGATGCGTGAGAGTTGGTGGTGTTGGGTTTGTTGGTGGAGTCTTGGGTTCGGAAATTTGAGTTTTTGTTGCGCAACTTCAATTTCTCCTCCTCTAAGGCTCGAATCTCTAGTTTCCGAGCCATAGTAAAGGCCTCATCAAAGGTGCGGAAAGTTTGAATTTGGAGGGTGGGAGAAATGTGTTTAGCGCAGGCCCGCGTAAAGAGTTCGATGAGCTCGGCCTGAGGTAAGGCATAAGTAAGTTGGTTGATGAGGCCCCGCCATCGTCCAACGAAATCTGCGATAGACTCGTCTTCAAATTGTCGGATGGCATAGAGGTCGGTAATGGATACTTTCTTGGCAATATTGATGGAGAAGTGATCCAAGAAAGATTGGGCTAACTGGTTAAAGGAGAAGATTGAGTGCTGGGCTAAAGCACTGTACCACTCCAAGGCAGGTCCTGATAAGGACATGGGGAAGGTACGGAGTAGTAAGGCATCGTCATGAGCAATCAGATAGCAGGCATGTCTAAACGATCGCAAGTGTTGTTGAGGGTCCTCCTTACTACTAAAGCGAGTAAATTTTGGTAATTCCCATTGAGGAGGATATGTATGAAGGGGGACAGAAGGATGAATAGGCTCCCGACAAACTTGCTCGTATGTCAGGGTGTTACGGCTTCCTGAAACAGAAGCCTCAAGATTTTGCATCTTGTCCATCATCTGTTTGATTAAATCATTGGTTGGGTTAGATGATGGTGTTGTCATCGTAAACGGAGGAGGATTGGGCCAAGAGCCGCTACTAGACAATGGTGGGGTTGAATGTTGATAAGGTATCGATGATGAATGTGTTGGGGGCCGAATAAGGGTGTCCTATATAAGATGTTGAGGCCACCGGATGAGTTTGCGGAAATGAAAAGGTGGGCGGAGCCTGAGAGGGAAAGCTCGTGTGGATAGGTGGTAGAGAACAAGTTATGAAAGAGGCAATCTGCGAGAGAGATGAGGTAGGGGCAGTGGATGGTAGTGATATGTGGGGCCCCAGATTAACCAAAGGAAGGCCAATTGGTGCAGTATGAACCACCGAAGCCACTGAGCTGGGAGACGGGGCTAAGGATGAAGACGGTGAGGCGGAGTTATTAGGTGGGGAAGGGGCTAAGTGAGTGGCTATACTAATAGGCATACCCAAGAGGAGCTGACCGTTGGGTGTACAGTCAGGGGTATGAGACAAATAATACTGTACGGTGCTAAGATTAGCATCCAAAAATTTGGCAAAGTCCGGATCTCCTACAGGGATCTTGGGAAAAGCACTGGTGTCCGTAGGATTCCCCATAGGATGCGAAGGGGGTGACTCAGGAAAAGACACGGAACAAGCATGTGAAACCATGGCTGCGGCTTGTTTCCGGGTGATAACAACCATGGACAAGAGGATACAGTAGGGAATTAGTCAATCAGGAACAGAAACAACAACAAAATGTTGGAATTGGTAGGTTGCTGGTTTGTCAGGAACTGTGAAACACAGTAACCGATATCGGTCTGGTAACCGATGTTGGTCAGATGGTAGCCGGCGTCGGTCAGTGTAACCGATGTCGGTAGAAGAGGACCGGTGTCGGTCACTGTGAAGGCAAAGAGAGAATGTAAGAGGCTGCTGGTTTGGGGATAACAAGGCTTAGTATACCCACCAAACTGTCTGAAGTGATCACTGAGACATGGTATAACAGAGAAACAGAACTGAAAGAAAAAAAACAAGCAAGATGCACAAGCAAATCAAGAGACTAACCCTAGGATTAGTTTTAATCACTTTGGGCTTATGCCTTAGACCCAAGATGATGTCAATCCTAAACAAAAGACCTAAGGGAGATGTCAAGTTTGTTTTGGCTTGTAAGGCTACCTCAATCGGGCGGAGGAATACCGCGGGAAGGGGGGATGTTTGAGATGTTGTGTAGATTATGATGTGATTTGGTATGTGTTGTGCAGTGAGAGTAAGATTAATTTCTCGTCAATACCATGGATATCACCCCCACGTGTACGACCTGTTACTTAATCTACGTTCACTAGAATTAAAAAATAGCAAGCAAGAATGTGATGCACGTGTTTTAAACCCAAATCGAAAATGATATTCGATGAAGCAAAGAAAGAGAAGAGGTTAAGAAGATGACTTTCACTAATGCAAAGATGTGAAAGAAAGACAAGTTCTTTTACCAAAATGACAAAATATTTTGTGAATATTTAGAAGAAAGAAACAAGCAAGTGTGCTCCCTATATGAAAACAAGCAAGAAAGAAAGAAACCCGAGAAGGGTCCCACCGGGCGTGCCAAAATGTTTCGCACAGAATTTTGTTCCAGAATAGAGTTACTTCTATCTTTTCATTCTCTTGAGAAACAGATAAGGGTTAGGGCTAGGAGGAATACCTGTTGAGTGTTGGGAAGGTGTGCGCATACCATAGAGAGATCAGACCGATTATGAAGAGCTCCTTTTTGTCTAGGAAGGACTACCTGTAAATAAGAATGCAACAGCACCAGATTTTAGTTAAACAATAGGGGAGGGAACTGCCTTGGGCCCAGGAAATATTAGACTTCCTTTCGAAGGTGGTTAGTTCCCTTTTAATACAAATTAATGCAAATGATAATAAAGAAGCTATTGCGAAATCACGATTTAGGTACCTCGTTACTAAAAGCAATAGAGACTAAACTACCAATAATAAAATGTCATGTTGTTTGTTTGGTCACTGGTTATTGATACGTTCAGATCAAGTTACAGGGATAGACAAGGCTGGATATGAGATTGTTTGGAGGTAAATAGGTGAAAGGTTGGTTTTTGGTATAAGTCACAGTGACCGATGCCGGTCACTGGATAACCGACCGCGGTTATAAAACCGGTACCGGTAGGGGATAACTGATATCGGTAGGGGCACTAATTTAGGGGCTTTTAAATGGAGGTTGGTTGTAAGGTGGTTATGGGGTTTAGAAGGTTGGTAGATGGTTGAGGGGAGTAGTAGGGTGATAGAGAAGACTCGGAGAGTGAGAAAGCTTTCTTTGGGGCAATATAGAGATGGATGAATGAAGGTTAGGTGCAGGGTGCTGCCGGGTGGTAGATCCAGAAGTGAGCTTATAATCACTATGAATCAAAAGTTCACAAAGTAGTGTCTAGAAGCATACAAGGTAATAAAAGAGACTACTTACTAGTTTCTGATGTGGATGCAGGTCCAAGGAATGCAGTGGTGAAGGCAAGGCTCAGTTGGGATGATCCGGCAATCGGAAGTGAGCTGATGAAGCTATCCTCTGACTCTCCCAATGTTTGGATGAGTGTGACAGTGATCTAGTTGCTCAGTTACAGTCTTGGGCTCAATACTCCTCTCTGCAAACTCTTCTCTCTCTCTCTCACTTGTCTCTCTCTTGCAAAAATGATCTTTCAAATGAATCGGATCCTTTGGTTTTGGTTGGGGGAGGTCATTTACAGGGAACCGATGGCGGTTACCTAACCGACCGCCGGTCGAGTAGGGACCGATGTCGGTTAGGTCAAAGTTGGCTATTTTTAGTAAAATAGCCAACTTTCCCTCCTTTTCTCCCGAGGGGTCAGTTGTGGGCTTGGTCAAGTCATTATTAGGTTCGTTTTGGTGCGGGTGAGGGGTGATGAGTCATGGGTGTGGGTCTGGACCAAGTTATAGGTCTTAATTAGGTTAGTTTAGGGTTAGGGCTAGGTCATGGTGAGGTGGCGAGGTGAGGTGGCAGGGTTGGAGATGTGGATTTATTAATTATAAGGTAATTAATAAATAATTAAGTGTGTAAGGTTTAGGTGGTGAGGTAGGGTTAGGTTGCGAGATGAGATGCGGGGCACAGGGCGTCGTAAGACCCAAATTTGGTGTGAAGGTGTGGGTTCCTCCAGGAGAGAAAGGGAAGATGGGGGGAATGCTTTGTGGGTGGAGGAGTAGAAGAGGTATGCTCCTCTTTGGGTAGAGGAGCTCGTGCCAAAATTTCCTCAATAGATGAAGTAGGTAGGTTTTGAGGAACGGTTGGTACGATATCAAAAATTGTGTGGACTTCATGGACATTGTTTTCACTAGATGAAGGTTCACTATTTTGATTAGATGATGGTTTATGATTAGGGAATGATTTTTAAAGATGTGCAAATTTTGATTTTTGGCATGTTTAGGTTGTCCATGACAAGGTCTCCATTATCTATCATCTCTTGGACAATGTTCTTAAAAGTTATGTAGTTACCATCACTATGGCCTTTAACGTGATGGTAATTATAGTAGTCATGTTCTTTATACCATGCAGGCATAGGATGAGTAGGATCGAAACCTGTATGAGGTTTTATGGGAGGAAGTGTAATGGCTCCAGCTTTAAGAAGTTTTTCCAAGACTGAAGAATAGGGCTCTCCAATTGAAGTGTACTTCTATTGCTCCTGCCGGAGTTGAAAGGCTTGGATGGGAGAAATATTGGAAGAAGGTTGGGCTTGATTAGAAGGATGAGGTGGTCCTACCTTGAGGACTACCATGTTGGAAGATACTTTGGGATTTGAATAGTTACATTGGGGTTTTGAAGATGAAGAAGATCATTTGATTTGAATGGGGCATTCTTGTTTTGTAATTGGATTTTCTTTTCTTCAATGGCACAAATTTCTAGTTTTCATGCCATGGTGAACACTTCATCAAAGGTTCAGAAGGTTTTTACTTGTAGAGTTAGTGAGATGTGTTTGGCACAAGCTCTAGTGAACAACTCAATAAGTTCAGTCTGAGGTAGCTGGAACGTCAATTGGTTAATAAGACTCCACCAGCGGGCAACGAAATTGTCTTCGATAGATTTGTCTTCATACTGTCAGGTTGAATAGAGATCGGTCATGGTGACTTTCTTGGTAACATTGATTGAAAAATGGTCTAAGAAATCTTGGGCTACTTGATTAAAGGAATAAATGGAATGTCGAGGTAGTCCACTATACCAATCCAATGTTGGTCATGTCAAGGACATTGGGAAAGTTCATAGGAGCAAAGTGTCATCGTGGGTGATTAGGTAGCACCCATGTTTGAATGACCACAAGTGTTGTTGTGGGTCTTCTTTACTATTGAAGTGGTTGAATTTAGGCATTTCCCAATGCACAGGGTATAGAAGAATGGGAATAGATGGATGGATAGGCTCATTACAGATTTCATCATAATTCAAATAATTACGGGAGCCAAAATAGATGCTTCTAAGGTCTGCATCTTTTCCATCATCATTTTAATGAGGTCGTTAGTAGGTTGGGATGAATGGGTGCCCCCTGCAGAAAAAGGGGGTTGATGCTGAATGTATGAGGTGGGTGGTATGCTAGTGTATGGTGGTTCTGAGTATGAGAACTGTGCAGGAGGAATAGATGTAGGTGGCACATAGCCAGAATAAGTGATAGATGAGGTCAGGGGTTGTTGGTAGTATGTGTAAGTGGGTGGGGTAGTCGTAACAACTCTAGTGGTGATTGGGGGTAAGGACTATGGGATAGAAAGGATGAGGTTTTGAAAAGGGGTGTAAGTTACTGACACCAGAGGTGGTTGTGATGCAATGGGTATATGTGAAGAGGTGGGTGCAGATGGGGCTATAATTAAATTGTCTGTCAGAGGGACAATTGATGTCACGGGTGCAATAGATGATGTAGACGCTACAGTTATAGTGCCTGTGGGATCTAGCTGAGACACCACATGTGGTAAAGTGGATGATGGTAGTGTCGAGCTGGTGCTAGCTAGCGCAGAGGTGGAGTGAGAGAAGGAGGGATAGATATGGGCATGTCATATATTAACTATCCTAAGGAATCCTGGGTGGAAGAATGAGCAAGGTAGTACTGGAGGGCAGTGGGATTCTGGTCAAGGAGTCTTGTGAACTCCTCATCACGGTAGCGATGGGGATGAGTTGAGTCAGATCCATAGGTGACAGGATGGATGGTGGTGATGGACTAGGTGGGAGTGGCTGATGGCTGGTGTGAAATACGAGGGTGTTAGTTTGGCTGCGAGTCAACACCATGTGAATCAGTGTATATCAGGTGAACTGTACTCTGTAAATGACACAAGGAACAACAAAGATGGGACAAAATAGATTATGAGAGGGAAAGTTGGTAAATGTTTTGATTAAAATCAAAAACAGAGTGACCGATGTCGGTTGCACTAACTGATGATGGTTAAGGGGTGACCGATGGTGGTAAGGGTGACCGATGATGGTTACAGGAACTGATACTGGTTACTGTGAGAAAACAACAGTTTCAACAAATGAGGTAGAAACTGATGACTGTCAGACATGAAAGTTGTATTTGATGACTGTTATCAGAGTACAGAGAGTACAATGATACACAGAGACTCTAAATAGAAGAGAAGATGAGATAAGTGTCCTTTGGGTAAACTAACCAAAAGAACAAGGAACCGACACCAGTTAGGTAAACTGATGGTGGTCAAATGTAAACCGATGATGGTCATTGGACCGATGTCGGTTACTGTGAAATCTGAAGAATGAAGAAAAAATAAGATTTTGTGAATTTAGATTGGATGAATAATCAACCCAGAAGTCTGGGGATGATAAGATGAGGTCCTGACACACTCAAGAGAAAACTCAGAATACTCCAACTATGATTATGGAGTGTGAAAGGCAAAAAAGAAAAAATGAAGAATCGTATCCTCACACCTCAAAATGCAAGTCAAAAACAAAGCTAAGAAAAATACGTAATCTAACAAGTGAATTTAGTGTGTTTAGCTTATGCTATTTAAAAGGCTGACTTGTGAATTTAGAGTAGATTTTTTGGTTGGGAAGGCTTCCTATGAAGAAGGAAATTCTAAAGGTGAGGTTTCAGGTTATGTTATGGTGGGGGCGGGCCATTCTCTGATGGGGTACTGGATAGAGATAACCAGCTGGGTGCCCACTGTCAATCCTCTGATCATGTGATCATTGACAGCTTCTTCTGGGTGGGATGTTGTTTAAGAAGATGTATATATTCCAATTTGTGTAGTTTGGCAAAGAGAGAGAAGAAAGAATGTGCTTTCTATGATTCAAGTTGTGTCAACCATTAGCTGGGCATGACTTCCAGCATATAGGTTGCCCTCAGTTTTAATGTGAGCTATAATGAAACAAATCAGAATGCTATGCAAGTGTTTTAAACCCAAATCAAAATGTGATATTTGATGTAGCAAGTAATGAATAGGAAGAGGGATGCTCTTTCACTAATGCAATACTAATGAAAGAAAGAATTATTCTTTTTATAACACCAAAAACACGATTGCTTTTAGACAATAGAAAGAGGGGAAGATTCCAGAGAAGAAAATTAATGTGGAAGCTTTTCAAAAGGGAAACAAACACACAAATTTCACCTAGGAATGAATAAAATGCAAGGAACCCCAGATGGGTCCCACTGGGCGTGCCAAAATGTTTCACCATTTTCTTTAAGGATTTGACGAAAAATAGATAAGGGTGTGGGCCAAGGAGGAATACCTATTGTGATGGTTGGTTTAAAGGTCGTTTGTGTTCTGACTTCTTGATCCAATGCTGACTGTGAGAGCTTCCTTTTGGCTAGGAGGAACTACCTGAAATACAAAACAAGACCACAAAAGAGAGTTAAATAGTATATGACAGTGGACTACCTAGCGTATGCTAGATCAGGAAGTGTGATACTTCCTAGAAGGCCATCAATCCACTGTTTATAAATCAATATAAAATAACTTAAACATGTAAATAAAAGAATCTAGTGCTAGTGTTCTGATTTGGGTGCCTCAGATTACTATCAACATTGATCTGATTAAATACTAAAATGCTATGTAGGTAAAGGTTTTGGGTTGGGTTGTGGGTAGTGCAGGTGGTCTGTAGGTCACAGACAGAGTCTTGGTAAGGTTGGGTAAGATTTTGGGTTGTTTTGGGTGAGGTAATTAGGTTGTTGGTCTGGAACAGTATTATCAGACACAGAGACTGACACCGGTCAGGGTGACCGATGTCAGTTTAGGTATGACTGATACCGGTTTAGGGTGACTGATATCGGTCACTGTGGAAAGTGGTAGGGAGTCAGGTGGAGGGTGTTTGGGCTCTCTTCTATCTTGGAACAGAGAGTTGGAAAGGTCTCTGTGGGGGAGGGTGAGGTGATAGGTCCAAGATAGGTGTGGTAAGGTTTTGAGTGAGGTTTGGGGTAGGCTAAGGGTTGAGTTGTTAGGTTGGGTTGACAGTCACAGTGACTGATATCGATTAAGGAGACCGATGTCGGTATAAGATGGACTGACCATGGTTAGGGTTAACCGGTGTCGGTGACTGTGGGGAACTGGAAGATGTTGTAGAACAAGTTTTGGGTCCTCTCTGTGATTGCACAAAGAGTTTGGAGGGTGTTTGTGAGGTCTACGTGAGGGAGGTGGTTTTGGGATAGGTTTTTGTGAAGTTTAGGTGGGGTGTGAGGGGGTGGTTGATAGAGAGAAAGCTGAGGGATAGATCTAAGTAAGAACAATGAATAGATGAAGGAAAATAGAGAATACAACTACAAGTGACAGAGGAGAAACCAACTTACTTGGAGTTCAGAAGGGTTCTAAATGCCTGTAGTGGTGGAGAGGTGGTTGGAGATGCTGGTGAAGGTTGATCTATGGAATGGTGCTCAGTGCTACGGTAATGCTTCCTAGAATGCTGTTGTGAATGTAAATACCTTCTGATCAGTCTTGGTGTTGGCTATGGCTGTCTGGATGTGTGAAAGGGCTCTGGTTCTTGCTTGCATGTAGATCTCCTTTGTTCCAAAACTTGAGAATGTGGCCAACCTCTCAAACAAGGTTACCAAAAAGAATATAAGGTAACCTGACGATGGTTTAGGGTGACCGACGTCGGTTTAGGGTTGACCGACATCGGTTAAGGTGGGAAATCCTAGGTTTACTAAAAATGCCAGATCTTGGCAATCTTTTTGGGCCAACTCAGTCTATTCTCATGGATCAAAATGGAATGTTACGTTTTAATGAGTGGGAATGTGGTTAGAGGGAGAATAGGCATATGATTTTAGGGTTGCACTAAGTCTTAGTTCATTAAGGTAGGTATGACTAAGTCTTAGTTAGTTATGGTGAGTGAATGTTGAGTCCTAGTAAAGGGGAAATATGCTAAAAATAGGTTTGTGGTGAGGTGTCTAGGTGAGGTGGTGGGGTGAGGTGTCTAGGTGAGGTGGAAATTAGTTTTAATTAAGGTAATTAAATAATGAATAAGTGAGGATGAGTATTAATTTAATTATAAATAATTAAATTAATATTAATGTGGGGTAAAAGGGTCATGGTTAGGTGAATATGTTTAAGTTGGTTATTCGAAAAGGGACCAAGGGGAGTGTGACCCAATTTTGATGATCCATCACGGTCAGTGGGAGGTTGGAGTTTAGGTGACTTGATGAGGACCATGACGCAAGGTTGGCGAAGTAAAGATGACCGTCTAATCCATATTTGTTGGAAAACCATCTAACATGGTTGGAAGACTATCCAACCTGGTTAGACGAATCATAGGCAAGTTGACGTAGGGCATATTGGGTTAAAATTGTATGGCTATCTCACAGGGTTGGATGGCCTAGGGGTTGGAAAACCTAGGGGTTGGACGGATCATGGCATAATTTTAGAAATTTTCGAGACTGCATCGTTCACTGATACAGTTGTATGGATGGAGGATAGATAACCATTTAACCCAATAGGTTGGACGACTCATGGTGTAAGGTCGAACACTCATCTGGTTGTACGGATGCTACAAGGATGGATGGATCGCGGGTTGGCTGGGTCATAGATCAAGTAAATGGTAGGAAAATACATCTCAACAATTGGCATTAATGCAATATGGCACCCATGTCTTTCCTCTAACAGAAAATTACTCTTGGGAAGTGAAATTATATTGCCGCTCATTCCTCTTTAATGAAGGTTTTCAGTTGGTGAGGCAATTTTGGGGCTCTTCTCTCTATATATTGTAAAATTTGTCTCATTTTGAAGAGATACATTCTGTAATGCAAAGGAACTCTTTCAAAATTGTTCCAGAGCTATTGTGAGCTGCAATCCTCGAATTTAAACACTTTATAAAGGATTTTTGCCTTGTGCCTATATTGTAATGGATTGTGCATATTTTTAAGCAATAAAATTGGTGTTTTGTGGCTTTTCTTTCCCTTTCTCAAGTTATATTATATTCTTACCTCCCATTATATTTACAAGTATCTTGTGCATATTTCTGTCTCTTTTCAGGGCCCAAATTTGTTGTGCTCCATGAGGATGGAGATGTAAATGTTGTTTAGGATTGTGGCACTTTTGTCTTCCCTCTCTAACTCTATTTGTTCCCTATTTTTACTCACTATTAATATCTTAATTTCCTTATTCTTTTTGCTATTTCCTCCCTTAGTTTAGGAATTATATTTCATGCATTTCTTTCTTCCCTGGTCCCTTGGAATTATAGGTTAGTTTTACAATACTTTCATTTTTCCCTTTCTAGGAGTAGTTTTAGCATTAGAATAGGTAAAAGAACCAACCTTCTCTAGAGGGTTTTCTCAATCACAAGGTTCCCACACCTTAAGGCAGTCACATGTTAGTCAAAAGTAGGGTTTTGTAATGTGCAAATATTAGGGTGCTACTTTTTTACATAACAATAACCATTACCTAGAACTATATGAAACAACAAGCCTAAAAAGAAAAGAGAGGAATAGTTTGTATGATTTAAGTAATCACCGACCATAAATTTATGATGAAGATATCCGAAAGGTTAAAAAATGGAAGTTTTTGGATAAAAATAATCAGAAAAAGGAAAATTGTTGTGTGCATTGCAAGATAAATTTAGGAATTGCACACGAAAGGTCCTATAAAAATAGCGAGTAATGAAACAAAATCAGCTTAGGAAGACTTGCGGGAAATTAAAATTAGTGTTTTCCTTATTTACATTTTCTGATATATGGCTTGTTTTTTACTATTTGTATTATATATTAAATAATATTATATGATTATAGCTTAGAATGACAAAAATTGTCATTCTTGAATGTATGAGATGACCTTAAATGATGAAATAAAAGGTTGTTACAACTGATAAATTTGATTTTCAGATCTGAAAATTGTAATATTTTATGGAAAATACTAATGTCTATTCTCCAAGATTATTGGATATGATCTTGTGTTTGATTGTTTTGATTTCGATTAATGAGATAAAAATCATCGCGATGATGATTCATTAAGGGGGGAAGTATGTCACACCCCAAAATTCAGTTGTGATTATACAAAATGGTAAGTCATTAACTGGTGATGACTTTGGTGCTTGATGTTTAAAGAGATTCCTTTAGCTTGTATAAACCTTTTTGTATTAAGTTAAAATGTTCAACCTAATGATAGGCATTGTTATAGCTACTAACCTTTCTTCTAGTAGCATGATGTTAAATCGTGACCAATTGATGTAATGCAAATGACCTTCGATCAATGAACAGGTCAATTAAACAATGTAAAGTATTATTTATTAGTCATTGTGGAATATAGTTGATTTCTACGAGTTTAAAATGATGAATTTTGATGTCAAAGAGAATTTTGTTAAACCCAATTTGATGATTATCTTCATGATTGATTCTCCTGACATTAATGCATTCGATGTGCTAATTTTATAATGAAACCTGGGTTCAAATATATGAATGTTTTGGTATACTATGCCTCTTACAATATATTACACCGTGTTATTGGAAGATCTGATCAAGTAGGCATAGTCAATGGATGATTAATTGGTATTTAGAGCCATGACATGGAAGGGGTGATAATGGTTGGATGGACAAGGTTTGGTATTATTATTCTTTAGATGGTACAAAAATTGTTGAACTATGGTCCAATGTAGGGTAAAAAGTATTGCATGTTTATGTAAAAAATGCCATTGGGCCTATATTATTTGATCTAATGGGAATTTTTTTTAATGGTCCTTTGAATAAGTTATGTTTATCGCTAAGTTATGGCATTAACCTTCATACTGATAAAAGGTTTACATATTATAAATAATATAAAACTCTAAGGTTATAATCTTGAGGATGCTCAAAGGTTATTAGTTCAAGGCATTGTCTAATTGATGGGACCCTACTAGTTCTGTTATGTAATTGTATTTTGATTCATTATTAATCTTAGTCCTTTATCTCACCACTAACCAGCCAAAGAATAAATTAGATGGAGGCTTAAATACTATTTTGATGTTAATGCATAAAGATTTGGTGACCGGTTTTTTTGCATGCAATTTGGGATGGCTAAATTTTGATACAAAATCTTTGAAAGCTCAAAATGGGAGGGAATAACTACCTTCGGCGAACTCATTTTCAATTTATTAAACACCTTTCCACATAGTTCCTAGTCTGCATTATTCTAGGATCTTAGAGGTGGGTGAAAAGCCATGCTAAGAAAATAATTAAATTGTTTTGATGTTTCAAACTATGAGTTCCCCATGAATGAAACTTTGCATGCGAATCTACTTAACTATTGAATCTTAATAATGGCATGCACTGTATAAGTACAATATGAGAGTATTTTTTGGGAAGTGGTTTTAAAGTGCTATCTATGGTGAAGGATATTAGGGATTTAATGGTTTTTTGCTGGAGCAACTTAGTGATTGTTTGGTGAAGGAAGTTGGAAAGAGAAGTTGAAAAAGGAAGCTTCAGTTTCAAGCATGATAAGTTCTTTTCTTTCCTAATAGCTTATTCTCGTTTATTATTTGCATAAATAAAACTTTGTCAATAGTGTTTTATTGAATTTATGAGACTTTGTGTTTATCTTTGTTTATGAGTGAAAATCTTTATGGGTGTTGTTCAGATTTTGTAAATACATATGAATCTGGGCTATCTTACAACTTCAAATTATCTTGAATTGTTGGTGTAACTTTTTGTTATTTTTGGATGAACCTATTCTATATAAACTTTTGATAATGTTTGGTCATCTTGCTTTAAAATGGAAACCCAAGTCACGAATTGGGCTTCTATGTTTATCCTTATCCAGAAATTTGGATAGAATACGATTTGACTGTTGGAAGGAACCACAAGATTACTTTCAAGGTAAATTGGTATGGTGTGGCTTAGAACCTCTATGATCAGATAATGGGAATATTTGAGTCTTCGTTTATTTTACTTTACACCGTATGGCTTTTATTTTTCAAGATCTAGGTAGTCTATTCGTTGTTTGAGTACAGAAATCCTTATTCACATTTATCTTAAAGGGTTTACGGGTTCTATGATTTTTTCTCATGTTAGTGTTAGAACTATGTCAACTTCCATGTACCCTTTTACTCTTCTTAAGTCGCTGAGTAGCTCTAGGTAGAATGTATAGTTAATAATTGCATAATTTCTATTAACGTTATCTGTTATCTTGTAGATTCTCTCATTGATATCATTTGATCCTTTATGGAGAATTAACTCCATACATACCTTCTTTACCTGGAATCATTCTTTCCATGATATTGAGCAATTGATTCAATTGCTCATTGTGCTATGGGCTTTGACCCTAACTAAGGTGGTTGTAGGTATATGTTTTTAAGCCTTCGAATCGACTAAGGTAAATTGATCTTACCTTCTATGGTGAACCAGTCAATTTATGTGTGATTTTGTTTTGGTTAGGTATATATCACCTAATTATGACTACCTTACCGAAAGCCTTGATTGTTTCTCTATATTATTAACTAAGGTCAGTAAGTTATCAATATTTCGAAGCATGAGTGTCTCATTATTGATGTGTTTATGTGTCTTAGTGTGTGTGTATTCGTGTAATGATGTTGGGTTGTGTGACTGTGTGTGTTCATGTTGGTATATGGATTACAAAGGTTTAACTTTGGATCATTTGAAGAGTTTAAGGTAAATGAAACTTACCTTGAAGGTCGTCAAATGACCACTAATGCACTTACTTGTATGATGAATTTGTACTGGGTTGATTGATTTAAATAAACAATGTGTATGGATAAGTAATTGGAAGCTAATAGACTCTCAGTATATACTTGTACATACTATTGTTGATATGACAATTACATTATAATGATTGGGAAAGAAAACTGAATTACCCTTGGTATGTATGGATATAGTATTTAATTTCAGGAAATTATAATTTCCTTAGTTAAGATATTAACCAAAATAAAGGAGGTATTTTCTTATCTTATTAAGTGTATTATCAGTTGCATAATGTATGTGATTTCAGAAAGTATGAATAAATTATTGTTTACTTATTTATAAGATGATTATCTTTTTTGATAATAAGGATGTGTTGATCTATTATGTTGATAATTAATGCCTACTTAAAATTAGCCATTAGGTGTTAGACATAATATGGATAGTTACAATGGATGCAAAGTGAATAATCTTGAATTAATTTTAGATTTATAATATGGATTAATATGTTGTTTATAGTTTAAATTTTATTGCAGCATTTCATTTATACAAATTCTAAATGGCATAAACTGTTAAGTGGGAAATATAACTTATCATGCCAGTTCGATTGGAACTGACCATGTATAATGGAATCTTTTTCATGCAGGTTATTAACAGCGTAGGTTGATTATGAAGGAAGACATGACTTGCACCTTTTCTCATTTATATGTCTTATGATGAAATCTATAAAGTTGTTCTTGTTGTGAAATGATGAAAAGGATTGTATTTATGTTAGGAAAGAGGCCTTAAATATATTTTCATGATTTCACCAGGATCTAAAATATTTTGGATGCCCGATGGGATTCAAGTGATTGAGTTCCAGGTATGCACTTATAAAACATTACTTAATTATCAATTCATATAAAAGAAAACCAAAAGTATACTTTGTATACACACTCGTAAAGATTAATCTATGAGTGATTAGTTATTAACCATCTGCACATGGTTTATGACTATTATCAGATGGATTCAATTTCATATTTATGCTAGATTTAAATGTTGGGTATTTAAATCAGTGAATCATGAAGTTAATTTTCTTTTAAATTACTAGTTAAGAAGCATAATAAATAGGTTGTTACACTTGTTCCCTAGTTAGGTCAACAATAAATTCATCAAAGGAGAGCATTTTACATTTTTCTCCAAGTGCCTTTTGGTTGCATGGAAGGTAGAAACAGAAATATAATAGTTAGGACATAGTTCAGCAAGAACATAAAGAATAAGTTGTGAGTATTTTTTTTTCAATTCCACATTCTTTCAATTGTATTCTCATATATTTGAAATTGGTGAAGTATTCCTGAAGTGTGTCAAAACTACTAGGGCTAAGACTAATAATCTCATTTTATAATTTCTTCCCTCTCAATTCATCTCGTTTCCCAAAGAGTTGTTCTAAGGTGTCCCATACATCCTTAGGTGGTTTGGAAGAAGTTATATGAAAGCACAAATACGGTGACAAAAAAGACACAAGAAACCATAAGCTTAATCACATTTTTCAAACCATTTCTCTTTCTCTACAACATATGTTGGTTCAATTTGTAAGCTCAAAGTTATCCTAAAAAACTTCTTGTTTTGCAAGACAAGTGACACAAATGTATTCCATTCGTGATAATATAAGGGAGTAATAAAAAAACCAAATTTAGATCCATCACGTATTTAGAGTGAGATTGTAGAAGAAAATAATGAATGTGGAAAGAAAGAATCATAAAAATTTTAAACCCCTATTTGCAGCACTTTATAGTTACTTTTTTAATTACAATCTGATGTGTTCATCAAACATGAAATAGTCGTTCAATCACCTTTTAATTATTGTAAAGTAGCACAAGTTTGGAGACTACAATAAGTTTCAGTTATGTGTGATTAGATGACACTGTAACAAACACATAAACAAAGGAAAAAAATAAGCAAAAAATGGTTAAAACAAGGTTCTGTGTGAGTAAAAGTGTCTTGTGTAATAGTTGGGGGATCCCTTGCTGCAAGGTTTTGGTGGACATGCTCATTAACCTAAAAACAATAATAATATCTCAAAAAGGTTACAAAATGGCCTTTGAAATAGAAACAAGATCCCGAAATATGATAAAAGCCTCCAAAAATGCCTTATTCCTTCCTAATATCCTCTAAAAACTTGTTAGAGCAAAAACATCCAATAACCCTTAGCTTAGATTTTTCCTAATTACCCCAATTAATCTATTTGATTAAAAAAATTAACTAGGTCCTTTTAAAAAGGACTAATTTCTAAATAATCTTTATTAATTAAAAAATAACTAAAAGGCCAATTAAAATAAATTAGATAAATTTAAAACTACTTTTAATTAAATTATGAACCAAAAAATATTAGGGCAAAAGAAAAGGTAAAACCCTAAAACACTAAGGAACGGGAAAAATGCAAAGGAGGAAGGGGAAAGGGGCCATGTTCTATCGTTTGAGCTAAGGGTTGAGTTGGGTAGGGTTTTGAAGGGAAAGCCAAGATGTTCAAGTTTAAATGGAGACTAGGTTGCAAAAAGATTATATTTGGCTCAGCTCAGAGGGAGATACATAGGTGAAGGGTGAGAGGAATGAGTTAAAGGTTGGAGGTAGAGATGGCTTGCGAAGCCAAAGGGGCTGAGACAACATGTAAGGGATGAGCCATAAGGAAGTCAACAATTTGACAAGAGGGTTACATAGGCATGACGAGTTCAATGATTAACATCAAAGAAGGGAGCACCTAAATCAAGCTCAGGTTAGGGGAGCAGGTTGAAAGATGATCATCCTCGGTGAGCTATGTGAAGTTATAGGGTTAGTAAAGCTTGGACAACGAGAGGAAAGGGGTCCTATAGAGCTATGAGAAGGTCTCAAAAATATAAGAAAGGGAGAGGTGAGGTTCTTAGCCTAAGGTGGATTGGTCAAGATAAATAAATCTCAATTGGAGTTGATGTGAGGTGATGAAGACCAAGCATGATGTGTCTTGGTATGCAGAGATCGAAAGGAGATATGGCCAAGCCTGATGTGGCTTAGTTAAGTTACCAATTAAGAGCTTGAGGAGCTCATCTCACAAGTTTGAGATGAGCTATGAGTTGAGCTTGGTAGGGTAAATGCAACAAGGATGAGGAGCTTGTGTAGGTAAGGGTGTAGGAGGGACATGGAGGAGTAGAGGATGTAGTGCCCACCCCTTTATGTATTCCCATTTTGATCCATTTGGACTCATTATATCTGGATTATATATTTTGACAGGGAAATTATTGATACATTCTATTATTTTGATGCTACATTACTAATTGATATCGTTACTTGCTAGCAATATGATTTTAACTCTTGTTGACATGTATTTTATGGGGTAATCAGTGTTACTTTTCATTGATCGATTATATTAATTGAGATGATATCATGGTTGGTTTTGATCTCGATTGTGTATTTTTATTGAATTCGTATTAGACTCATGGTCTCTAATATTCTTACTATGGAGATTACTTATTTTATGTTATATTGTGTAGTAGGAATGACTATTTATGGATGATTGATTTTATGCATATGATATTGTCGTATTTTGATTATTATATTAGGTAGATATGAGGTTTACCTTGATGAGTGTGTAGGTGACATGTATTTGATCATGGGAAGAACGTGGGATTCAGGGAATGCATTCCAATTAGAAAAAAAATGAATTAGAGTCCAAACCATTCCTTTTATATCAATTTATGACACCTTCTCATTGTGTTGTACATTTTTTTTGTATTGTATTATGTTGGCTATGTGGTTATTGGCTTACCTCTTACCCTTGTGATGTAGGATCATGTGGTATTGTACTATGTGTTTATTTCTAACCTTCTTTGGTTTAATACTAACTTCTTTTATGTTACCTTTTTTTCGTCCCTTAGCATCTCTTGTGGCTTGGGATGTTGTGCAGGGGTTAGGAGGGATTATGCCACCTGAATCATGGATTAGGTGAGCCTAAGTTTGCCCCTCCTAAATGTCACATTTTTCCCAAACTCGGATTTGGGAAAAATGTACCATTTAGGAAGGGTAAATGACAAGAAAATGACTTCATTTACATTGGAAAGAGGCCCTCGTCCCCATCCCTATGTGGGTGGGATCTTTTCAATGCAAATGAGGAATATTGGCTCATTTTTCCCCCCTTCACACACACTTCAAATCGACAGAGTTTTGATTTTGGGAATGTTTTTGAAAATTTGAATCTTCTCATGATTTCTTGGATCTTATTTTGTTTTCCCTCATTTTAATTTTATGGTGTAATTTTGTAAGCATGTGGATTGGATGTGGTTTTAGTGGAGGTGGACATTTTTCACCCTACCATTGGTCGACATGGGTGGCATTCTTCCCTTCTTAACCCCTCATGGATTTAGTGAAGGGGTTATTTTTTTCAAAATTGTTTGGGGTGGAAGAGCTTGGAGCTTGGGAAAAACTTTTAGATTTCTTGGTGAACTCCTTAATTAGACTTGTGCTTGAGTGCAAGGTAGGATCTTACACCTCCTTTGGTTCTTAATTGAAAATTGTGTTATGAATTGAATTATGTAAATGAATGAAATGGAATATTTTTTTTATCTCCTTTTTGTTACTCCACCCACCCTTGAGAGGTGTGGGTTTTGGAGATGGATGGCGAAGAGGGAGGAATTTCCTCCTTTTCATTTTTGGTATGATTTACTTTGACAAGTTTTAAAGAGTTTCTTTATTTTGATTTTACTCCTACATTTGGCTTGTAGGTAGGGATGAATTTCCATTTGGTTTGGAAATCCATCCCTACCCTCAATGAAAGAAAGACCATGTGTTTCAAAAAATTTCTTGGGGGAGATAATGGAGGGATAAGGGGAGTGTTTTTGGAGTGATAAGGGGTGTTGAATCAATAGAGATATAAGGTCAAATAATTTATTCTGTTTTACATGGAGCTTTTGACTAACATAAAAATGGGATTTTCATCCTCTCTTCCCAAATTAGAAGCATGACTGCTTATTAGCTAAATTTCCTTGGTTGAATATGTGTTTTGATGTGATAAACCAAGTCTTGACTATTTGATTTTGTATCTAAAGTTTTTCTATGTGCTGGTTGGATGTGTTGCCTCTTTCCCATGAGATTGGGGGGAGGACAGGATGCCACCTTGGACTTCTTGGTGGCATGTAATGATGCCAAATGGTTGGGTGGTCAACCAAGATCATTCTCTTGTGATTTTTGGAGGTTTTATCCTTGTTGTTTTTGAGTTGGATGGATCTTATTTTGGAGTTGCAGGTTACATATTGTACTTATAAAATAGTTTGCATTTTGGAAAAAAATTGTACATGTTGTCTCCACTTCAATTGGAGGGATTTTATACTTGACATTCCTTAGGATAATTTCCTTCTTGTTTAATCTATGTCAAATGTGTTGAATTGGTCCAAGGAATGGAATATTTTAATAATTAATTGTTGTTGGAAATTCTTACTTAAGGATTGTTAGTTGTTTTAAAATTGCATCTTGTTGCATGCTATAAATTGGAATTGTTAATATTATTTCATAATTATGATTGTAGTATAAAGCTCTGCTTCTCCCTCTTGAAATATTTTTTTGAAAGTGAAATAAATCAGTTATTTGGGTAACATAAATTTGGAATGAGTTATGGGAAAATCTGAAAATTGTTGTATTTAAATCTCCCTTCATTGAATTATACAATGGTTGAATATTATTGTAGAAAATATCAAATAGTTTCTTCTACATGTATCAAGTCTAGTGATTGAAACTATGTATTCCAATCCATATCTTGCTGTTTTGAATATAAGAAAAAGAGGTTGTTGTACCATTTGCAAATATCTAGTTTCTTTTATCTTCACCTTAGTAGCAAAAATCTGGTTATGTTACTCAATTATAAATTTAATCAAATATCATAAAATCATATATTTAGAATTGTTGTCAATATAACTTTGTATCAGTAAAATTATCTATTTTATATTGATTTATGCCTATACATTTAGATGGATATTTTATGTAATAAACATGCAAGCACGCACACACACATGCATGCGCACACACACACACACACACACACATTAATAATGAAATCACTTTAGTCATAATATATTTTTATAAATATGTGAAGGGATTTTAAATCAAAAGAAATATTTGTGAGGGGGGGGGGGGGGGGGGGGTGGGGTGGCTGTCCCACTCATCCTCCACACTCCATTTGTTAACACTATAAGGGTTGTAGTATGGGCCACATCCCACTTGCCCTCACCTTTCCATGGCTTATGACTGATTCCATTTTTGCATAGGCATTAAGGCCTTCGAACCACACCATTGCCCATTTAGGGCCTTTATTCAATGTGGCCAACATTACTTACTTTCACTATATATACACACATATATAAATAAATGCATATATACATATTTTAATACACATTTTTCTCATATAATTTCTTTGCAAATGAGTTCTTAAATAAAAAATAACAATATGAATCAATAAACTTGTAGATCTATTTGGATCAAGCACAAAGGAATGAAAGAGAATCCTAGTTTTGAAACCCCAAGTAGATAAAACAATTGTTTGTAAAGAATATTGATATCCAAATATGAATATATAAATATCAATGGAGATGAAGCACCTTTTTGAATCTCTTACTCCTTGAACTATCCATGAGCTTCTCCTTCTCCATGGAAACAAAATAAAAATGAAAAACAAAAGAAAACTAGAGCATCTGAATGAATAAGTTGAGTAGAAATGAATAATAAATTTTAGGTTTGGAATTACATCCTCATAAGCTTTAATTTTAGGGTTTTCAATCTCATAGTGGAGATCTCTTGAATCCTAGGGATCCAATTTAATTAGAAAATGACTTAAGTCATATGGGTACATTTTATAATGGGATTTAATTAAATGTATTATTTTGGAAAAGACTTATGTTATATGGTTGTTCGTTAATAAATGAATATATTAATTAATTTTTTTAATTTTATAATTTGCGTAATAAAATGTGAAGGCATGGGTCTATTTTGAAGATGAAATGGGACCAATGACTGTAATAAATATTTTGGACTTCTGTAAACCTTAATATCATTCTCAAAATGCTTATTAAATTTTTCTTAATAAAATTTAAACTCACAATTTATTCTTCTAGCTTGATAAGTTTTATAGCTAATTGATTATCTTGATCTTACCCCCCATGACAATTTATTAATCATCGAAGTTCATTAAAATAATCATAAATAATTTAACTTGTTGAAGTAGATTTACGCTGACTCTTTGTCCCATAAGGTTGAAAGTGCGACATTGTTTTAATGAAATGAAATTTAATACTTCTTTCTTTGTTGTTCATGATTTTGGTTGGGTGTTGCTTCATCATATGTTGTGAACTAGTCACTTTACTTTTGTACGAATAATATTAAATGTTGTGTAGTAATTTACCTTTAAAAAAATTATTACAACCTTTATTAATTTTACCATCTATGATCCGGATGTTGGTTGTCTTTTTACCATTTTTGGAACTCACATTGAGCAAGACGTGACAAAGAGAATAAGAAGACTTGTAGCAACACAAAAAAACCTCCAAGTTTGGATCCTTGTTATATTTAGTTGTGACTATCTAGATTTAGTTTATACCTATCTGCACATACACCAAGACAAACAACCAAAAAATAAAAAAATCTCAAATATGAAATTATCCCAGATTAATGCTAATAATGCACAAAGAAATAGTGATTAAAAACTTACACACAGATCTAATGAAACAAAAAACCAAGAATAATTAATAACAACCAATTTGAGTAACATGATTACTGAAACATATCTCTGATACCATATGAGAAAGTGAGAGCATGAGGATCAACATAATGCTTACACATCAACGCAGTTTCACTTGAATGGAAACAAAAAAAAATCCATGTAATTTGCAAGCAATTAATCACCAAGAAATTGAGCATGCAAGAAAAAGGGTCTACTCATTCTCATAGATTAAAAAAATTAGTACTTATAGGAGTGTTTTGTAATTCCCATGCCTAGAGTTTCCATACCCCAAAAATAGAAGAGGGAAGTTACAATCCAAGAATGGAATGTAACTCCCATATGACATATGACACATTGACGAATATGACATATTTTATCATACATCATATAAATCCTAATGACACATAAATACCTATGACTCATAGTGGGTGAGGGAAATTCACCAAATTAATTAAATAAAGGTAAATAATATCCCTCACAACAACATATGAATCCTATGATTAACCTCTATAATCATTCATGTTAACACCTACTTTAGGATTTCCCGGTTCTTGGTCTAGTTATAATATCAATTTTCAAAACCATTTTGAGTCCTATTTGGTACTTGATTTGATTCATCAACAAATTTCACAGTTTAAAATTTTCTTTGTTGAGAATCATATGTATATATTCTTCAAATTTCCTCTACCTTTGATCTACAATATTTCAGTACACTATCTAGAATTCCTTATTGGGATGTAGTCTTTACCAATTATTCTATTGATAGTATAATTATTCATTTATGAGATCTATTGAGAGTCAATTAGGATTAATCTTCTGGGGGGAAGCTATTCTTACCTGCTTCTCTTATTTCTAAATATTTTTTTAGGGGGATTCTTTATGTTCTTATAGGGGATTATCTACAAAGGGATATTGTCTATATGCTTTCCCCCCTCTTTTGGGGGGATTTTTTCTTATGTATTATCTCATTTTGTCTAGTTTATGAGAGATATTATAAAACTTGGGTACCTCATCATGCCTTATTTTTGGAACCCAATTCTTCTACCCACCTAAGATACGTTTAACGAGGGTGTTAGTGTAGGTTTTTTATTCCATTGTATGGTTTAAGGTAAGATTATATTTAGATTCTTAGATGTCACTGAGATATATGGGAGTTACAATTATCTACATTTTTTAGGTCTCAGCTACACTTCCCCACTTCCTATTTATATACATATTGTAAAGCTATTTCTTTCACATTCTAAAATACACACTCTTTTAGCTTGTGTTTAGTTCATATCTTTCCTAACAATAATATTTTTGTGAATACATATTTTATCGTCATTTTATCTTAGCCCATATTATCAAAGGTACTAAGGAGAGTCCTAGTTTTTCCACAAAGGAATTAGATGTTTTTGAAGCAGAAAAGAAAAATCTTAATCTCCCTCCCATTCCTCTATATGTTGAATAAGGAATCACGCCTGTAACATAAGATATTATTGATATTAATATCAACACATATGAAGATCCTAGATCTTGAATTTGGGTTTTAATTTCTCTCTTAAAGAAGTGTAAGCACATACTAATATTATCAAATAGAATGTGCACACTTTTACCTTCTCCTAGAAATATATGTCTCAAGTGGACCTGGAGGTGGTTGTTCATAACCTAGTAGCCAAGACCGAATCTAAATCCATTAAACAAAAGTTGAGACCTAAAAAATATGAGGTCTCTTTGATAAGTAAAGAGGAGATTATGAAACTCCTATAAGTGGGATTCATTAAACCCATTTACTATTTCATGTGGTTTTTTAACATTATTTTAGTCCTTAAGAAAAATGGAAATATCGATATTTACATTGAATTCCAATATATAAATAATGATTGTCCAAAGGATGATTTACCCTCACCATCAATAGATATAAGTTTTAATGCATAGATGGATATGAGTTATTACCCATTATGGATGGGTTATTGGGTTATAACTAGATTAGGATCTCAAAGAAGGAATAAAATAAAAAATATTTAGAGAGGATTTTACTACACATTCATGCCCTTTGATTTGTAAAATTTCAGTACCTGTTAAAGGGATATGCCTCATACCATTCATGAACTCATTTGTAATATTTTTGAGACCTACGTGGATGATATTTTTGTAAAGGATAAGATGAGAAGTGATCACCCTAAGGTTTTCCACATCATTTTCTCTCATGTAATTAAGTATAATGTTACCTTGAAAATAAAAAATGTGTTTTTGGGGTAGGAGGTTTAAAATTTTTGGGGTACATTATTTCTTCTTGAGGAATTGATATGGATCCTACAAAGGTACATGCAATCCTTAAGATGAATTCACCTATAGATGAATTTAGTATTAGGTCATTTCTTGGAAAACTAGGAGCTATCCAAATATTTATTATTGATCTCACATATGTTATCCATCCAAGTAAGGGGTTACTAACTAGAACTTAATCTCACCTATCTTGTCAATCCTAGTAATGGGTTGACCACCTAATTTCATGCCACCTGAGTTTGATTATCCCTTGATCCTTTACTAAAGGGACACAAGACTATCTCTTACATGTATGTCATCCCAAGAATAATATGATGGCCTAAATATTATTATTTACTTCATTATATGTGTCCTTCGCGACTATGAAATAAGATATACCCAACTATATAAGTAGTGTCTCACCATTATTTTTACTACCAAACATCTAAGGAAATACATGCGTAATCAAGAAATAAGGTTTATAGTTAAGTGTTAAATTTCACACATTTACCGATCAAAAAGCTTTGCCCAAGAAGTTTAGTCACTTTATAACCCTCATGAGTGAGTTTTAATTGACATATGTAAATAAAAACTTAGTCAAGGGGGAAATAATTACAAATTAGTTAGTTTATAATGCTTTAGATTGTGACAAATTAGCCAACCTTGATTGAAAATCAATGAATACATATGATATTACTATAAACTAGTGATTGCTTTATGTCCATTAAAGATTGTTATAGTAAATCACATAGCTAGTAGAAATTACCCTGATGGGGCTAAATATTAGTAAATACAATGATTCCAGATCATATCATCTTATTATGATATCATCAAAGAAGTCACGCATCAAAAATATTTTGATACTATGTTTCTTATATGTGTTGATGAGGCAGAATCCAAAAGGATTCTCTTCGAATCTCATGACAATTTTTTTGGTGAAAATTTTGTTAGGAATTTAACAACCCAACATTTTAATAGGATGGGTTAATTTTATCCCACACTTGAACTCAATGATATCTAATATATGCATAGGTGTCAAAAATTTCAAGAGTTTTTTTTCACCATACACATTCCTACTCAAGCCATGTAACCCATTGCCATTTCACGTCTATTTTCCATGAAGGGTTTGTAATTAATAGGTAATTTCACCTCTTCCTCATTATGTGCAGGGTAAGTGTAGCAAGTTAGTGGGCATTAAAACCTGAAATTTAGGTACCACGATCGCAGTTTATAAACCACACTCGTGCAATTGTTTTTTATAGGTTTGATGATTTACGAACCTAAAACTGCGATTGCGGTCCTCTGAGACAAAAAAAGACCCGCGACTCCTCATTTTCCCCCATTTTTCCTTTCTAACCACAATTTATCCTAGACCTTTGGCACCCATGCTTTGAATACCCCCTAAAAATTGCTCTTCAAACTTCTGGATCGCGATAGTTTCAACCATGCCGCCAAGACAAAGAGGTAAGCCCTCAATTTTGATCATTTTTTTGCATTTTAGGTTATTTTTTGTGATTTTCATGGGTTTTTCAATTTTTTGTTTATGTATACAATTTTTTTTATTTTGTCAGTTGTTCGAAAAGCTCGTAATCCTGAAAACCATCAAAATATTCCTCAAAACCCTCCAAACAATCCTCAAGACCCTCCAAACATTCCTCAAAACCCTCCTCCAAACATAGATCCGCCTCTTGTGGCTCCTTCTGTCCCCACGAAACTAGCAAGAACACAAGTTGACATCGTTGAAAAAATTTGACAAAATAAAATTGTCATTGAGAACCTTATTTAGACTATAAGACAAAATCATGACACAAATCCGTCCCGCATGACTTTAGCCAACACATTGCAAACATTGATTGGTGAAGTCGACTTCGCAACCAACCAAATAGACAGATGTAATACCTTTAGAGGTGATTGTAGGCAGTGGTATGCTGATAAATTATCCCATGCAACCATAAAAGACAAATTTTTTTGGAAAAGACCACATTTGTGCATTATTTACCAACCCAAGAACCAATGCCCCCCGAAGCTACTTGCAAATGGTTCCCAATCCATTGGTGCCATGATGACCAGAATCAAGAACAATTTTTAGAATTGATGGTGGATGGTTTTTTGATTATCCACCATGCAACAACAATGAGGTTCCTCTCTATTTTTTGAAGAAAATATATTGAGATTTTGTGATTAATGAGGTCCTAAATTATTTTGAATTTTCTGAGTTTTATGGGGCGAGGAGGTGGCTCTACATAGAGTAGACCTGATGAATGAGTAGGTCAACCAAGGATCCCCCATAACCCAAAACCCCCACTGCCTTCAGTTATCGCTCTTACAGTGAAGGAGGTTATGGAGATTGACACACTACATGCATTGAGGGAGTTCAATGACAATCTGACCTAACATAGTGACCTATATTACATCTGGTGATGTTGGTGGTGGAGGTGCTAGTTCTAGTGCACCACACCACTATGGATCATGTGGTGTCGTATGCACTGCGGGCGAGACATCATTTGCTAGATCACAAGATTTATTTTCTCTAGATGAGATGATGGCGGAATGTTTTTGGAACTGGTGCAAAGGATCTTGGTCTTTCACCGGTAAATGTCAAATAAATATTTAATAATATATACATATACAATAGTTTAATTTACATGTTTGAGATATATATATATATATATATATATATATATATATATATATATTTATATATATATATATATATGTTTGAGTGTACATCATGTACATACATGTAAAAAACTATATTTTTTATTCTATTTTAAATAGCAAGAGCCGATGAAGGAAACATCCGGCGTTGACATGCTAGCTACTGCAGCTAGGCGTGTTATCAAACGTAAGTTTCAAGTTGTACAAACTTACATTTTTAATAAATCATTTAATTGCTTTAGATTATTATTATAATTTGTTTCACGTGTATGTTGTACATGTATTAATATATTTCACTTTTATACACAGGAGCCTGGCGGGTCATCATCTGCTCAGGGAACTGAGGCTACTGGCATGCCTCACATGAGTTTTATGCAGGTTAGTTACAAATCTCTTTAAACACTTTGTTTCTAATTCTTGAACCTCTGTGTACATGAGTTTTCATTTTTTTATACTCAACGTATATAAAATACATACATACAACATCTACCATTTATAAAGTTGTAATTTGCTTAGAATACCATAGTATCTCACACTTGTACACATGCTCTGCTGCATTTTCAATAACTCTAAAAAATTTTTGTAATTGGAGATTACATGTCATAATAGACTTGAGGTGCTTACTTTAGGTGAAGAGGATTATTAAGTGATTATTATGGATGTGGACCCTATCCTCTAGTCCAGAAATAGAAATCTCATAAGTATTTTTTCTAGGTGGTTACTGACCCAATCCTCTTGATCTTCTTGATCCTCTCGGGCCAGTTGATAAATTCCCTTATGTCTCGTTTGTAGTACTAAACTGGATACACATGGTCTACATGTTCCCAACATCCAAAATAATGACACGTACTGCACTGTCATAGGTATATTATTTGTACATGATGAACTTCTCAATCCAATGTAAAATGATATCTTCCCATATCTACTTATTTACCTAGACTATAACTTGATTCTCAATAACTACCTCTAGATATGTAACACCATGAGTCACGAAGGAAAAGATACTTGACAAGGTGGAAGCAATCAACTCGTAATCAAAATGAATGATAAGAGTGATGAAGAAATGTAAAAAAGGTTATTAAATCCTCTTGTACCCTTTATCTAAAAAAATCTATGCGTCCTTTCCATATGATTATAAGTTTTTATATGGATTTGGTTGTGTACTGAGATTTAAGAATTTACAACATCATTGTATGATCAAGAAGTGAGTTTGTATTTACTTGTTTTTATCTATTAATCCAACATTTATCAATACTATATTGAAATGGGGGTAATTTGTAGCACCTATTTAAAATGTATTCCCAACACTTGGAAACATGACGTGTGTTACAACTATAATGATATATATCTCATTCACACATAACTTGAACAACTTAAGGAAATGTCTCACTCTATATCCACTTCGCTTCTACTAGATAACAAGTATTCTCCATCCCAACCCCTCACAAATCACTGCACATGTTATTGAACATATGCATAATCCTCCATGTGTCTCAGACCTAATTTATTAGACATCATGGACATGTTTGTATGTTTAGGATAAGTTAAACTCCAACCTATCCACCCCTACGAACCTATCCCATACACTTCTAATATTAACTTTTTCAAAAGGGTTACTTGGCTTAGTCAACCTCGGTAGTACTTTTAGGTTTGTTGAGTAAGAAAACTAACGATTGGTCATATATAAATATTCATTCACTAAAAAACCTAGTAGGGGTGACCTTGGAAAATTCAAGGATCCTCTATTCTCACTCTAAATAATAAAAATTAAGAAAGAAAACATTGGACCATTTGATTTCCTTAAGAGTACCCATAACAACAACAAACTACCATTTTGAAGTTATCCATGTTTCTTCCCATAGATCAAACATGAGCTAAATTTGTGCATGTTTCCATGTGTGAGGGATGAATCAAGGGCTTGTATTCTATTATATATTATTCCACACCTCATAATGGGTTTGAGGAGCTATAATGTATTGGTCATATTTATTTACCCCTTAAAATTAAAATTTCTTGAAAAAGGTACAAGGATTATAAAAAGGTAGACAATTATTATCTAATTAACTTCCAACATCAATTAAGCATGACAAAAATAATTCATTCCAACTTGAAATGGACTAAGTGATAAACAATAACTTTATCAATATACAAGAGGGGAGAGAAACTTAGCCTGTACGTACCCAAAATTGTAATGTACTGCACCACCGGAAAGATGTTATACAGTGCCCCAATGATGATACAAGTCTCCTTGCAAGGTGTTCGGGATCCAGAAAGAGCTCTTCGGATATGCGTTAACATCCCGCATGCCCCGCTTAGCCCCCGCGTGCTTTGTTTTCCCCTTTTTCCTCTTTTCTTGGCCTTTTTGGTCTTCAGTGATGAAACCGCCGCCCTAAACAGGGCGGCAGTCCTGTAACTGCCGCCCTGAGTAGGGCGGCGGTCCTTTACGCGTTTTCCAGAATGTTCTTTTGATGGACTCGCACGTGAAAGTATCAACGCTTCACCAGCTTTTCTTGCCGACTTGAGCATGCATTTATGTTTTTGGTCCCCTGGAATAGTGTTTTTCCTTTGTTTATTGTTTAGGAGTTCAGTTTGGGTTTGATCTTTGGGTGATTGGAATTCCTATAAATGCATGGCTTGTGCATAAGAAAAAGGCCACCATTTCACTCCAACTTTCTTATTTTTCAGTGCTGTGGTCTTTTTAGTTTGCTTAGGATTGGTAGCATAGTTTGTTGCAGGTTTGTTTTAGCTTTGTGTTGCTGTTGGTAAGCCACAAATCCATCTTGTGCAAGCAGTGCAGTTTTGTGTTGCAGCTGGTAAGCCACATATCCAACTTGTGCAAGTGCAAACATTCACTTTTGGTCTGGAGTTTTTGGTTTATCTTTGAAGCTTAGATTGGATTTGGAAGCTTGATCTTTTGCTCTCTTTAGGCCCCTCATTCTTGTTTAAAAACTCAGCATTTTCAGTAGTTCAGTCTTCTAGTTTGCTTAAGTTTGACAGTTTGAATCCTTTACATGCTTGGTTGCATTACTCAGTTGTTGGTAAGCCACAGATCCAACTTGTACAAACAGTATTATTGTTTTTGGAGTAGAATAGCTTAGGAAGCCATTAAAGTTGTAGGTTTTGCTCTTCATACAGGACTAGTTTCAGGTTCTGGACGCTTTCATGTTGCATGATTCGCAGTAGATCCCGCTAGGAATTGCATAAGCCAAGCTCTGTACTCTTGCGCTATCCCTCTCCTATCCGCATTCTATTCTGTCTACATTCTGAAGGCTGTCCATTGATCCAAATATCTATTCCTGTTGATGCAAGCATTACATGCTTTTCTGGATTCACATGAGCACAAAGAACGAAGAGATCATACTGAGGAGACAAGAACACACACACCTTCAGATTCGCCACTGTTCTGTGGAATCCAGGTTCCATCTTTCAAAGTTCTAGTTAGAATCATATCAAATAGAGTAGTTAATCGCTTTATTTCAGTAAATTCTATTCTCGATATTGCCAGGGAAGTTGTGGGGATTCATAGTTTCTGAGAAACTATGATTCACTCCTCACTTCTGAGGTAGGATCGAGAATATTGCAAATAGATTAGTTATTTCGTTGTTTAGAATAGATATACAAAATTGCACAGACAAATAGCTACACTCGGCTATTTTGTTTGTTTTAAATTATTAGTTTAGTTGTCAATTCTAAATATTTTAAATAGCTGCTTTCTAGATAAATTAAAAATATATAAAATCAAAGGTGATCTAAATATATAAATAAAAATGTACTTAGATTATACTTGATTAAAGTTTCTTACTATTATGAATTTTGATGACAATAAGGGACCTTGTGGAGCCCAGGATGAATGGCATTTTCGAGCCAGGTTTGCCCTAGAAATATAGGGACTAACTGACATTGACCAGAAATCTTAGAATACAAGTCTTCCAAACAAGAACAGACTTCCACAGATCAGGTGAAACATTTGTTATGGAGAAGTTATCCTTTATAGAAGACGACCAAGCACATCACATTTTGGTCAAATCAACCAAACTACATTGTTATCCCTAGAAAACATCTTTCATGACTGTAGAAATTTGAAAGAGAACAAATATTCGGGTGCGATCCCCTTTAGTTCCACAGCCAGAAGAGGGACACCCTATTTAGATATAGATACCAGCTTAAGAACTCAGGTTGCATAGAATACCTGTGAGGTATTCTGAGACAATCGCACAATCATGATTCTAAACGTAGAAGCTGAGACAAGTACGAATACTCGGATACTAGGGATAGAACTTGATCTCACGTATGACCATAATAGGACCTTACAACAACCAATGAGTCTATGGTTGTGATCCACAGATCCCACATTTTTCTAACGAATCCATAAGTAATTTAGATATAGATACTGGCCTACGTATAATAGTATTCAGTCTACTTGAATTCCACCTATCATCATTCAACAGTTATCATACTAGTCTACAAAACTAACAAAGCTAGAGAATTCTGGACTAGGCCATCAAATCGGTCCATAGAGTTTCCATATTCACCATATGAAACTATCAGGAGAAATACACGAAACAATCCCAGGTCATTTTCCAACATATGACAACCCATAGATGAATCACGTGCAGAGCTCGATATTGATTTAAGCCTTCGAGCAGTCATCCTTATTTGATTCGATCTATCACACCAGTAAAAAATGTTAGAAGGGCCTTCTTTGCCTTAGATTTGCAAAGAACACTAGTGCGTGTCGAAGACATTCAGACAAAACCTAACTAGTTTGTCTGAAACCAAATATTCTCCATAACCCCCACCGGCTGTCTAGCACGACCTCGGGAGGTCGGGTACGCGGAAGAGTCACTTGTTGATTCTCAAATTCGCTCAAACCTGAGCTTTTAACGTAAAGGTTTTAAATCATCATTTTTACCCATGCACAATTTTGACCCTTCATACAAGCTTGTAACCCTCGCAAATTAAAAATATTGATGTGAAGAAGGTTTCACAAGGTATTATCCTTCACTGTAAATATTTTTACATACCCTTTATGCCATTTAAGCTTAATCAAAAAATTTAGCACCTAACTCAAAGCCCATCAAAATGTATTCTCTATCTACCATTTTCTCCTAGGACTATTTTCTATCCCTCAAATCACACAAAGCTCATATTATGGAAAAAATCATATACTTTGATGAATTTTTTTTTATACTTATACATAAATTTTATGGAGATATTGATTCATTACAAACCACATCATCCAACTGCGAACACAACTCACCTAGCTCCAATGTCTTCTCTATAGGTTAGGGCTATTAGGTCTTCACTAGGGTTTCCATTATCCTCTTAGGATTTGATCATATACCACTTAGTTTTAACCTTTGTGTCACTTTTCATCACTCATATGAAATTTTCTCAAACACTTTCTAATGTTTCATAACCATATCTACCTTTATTGTCTCTAAATTCATAGTTTGGTCTCATAGGTCACCTTGTATCTACTAAACTAATTTTCTAGATTTGTTTTGTCTTTTCTTTATTAGATATCTATATAAATCTAGTATAATTCTTAAAACATCTACACATAACTTTTTAACAATACTTGTAACATCCATTTTTCTTTGCCTTCAGAACTCAATAATAGCACCTCCTCCACTCTTCTTGTTTCAAAAATAGTTAGTTTGGTCTTTAATTGAGATTCTTTGTCTTCTTAGTCTAATTTATTACAATTTTTGATTTTATATCACACCTCTACATCTCGTAAAAAAACCCCTATATATATTGTAATTATATTTATTTAAGGCCATATTTTTATACTTATGGGGTTACTCTTTGATCGTGCTTGGAATTGTGTAAAACTGGGTATGAGAGCTCAGAATTCCTAGTTGTTCCACTCTAGGTTTTTTTTCTATAGGTTAACTAATACAACTTTGGTTAACTATTATAGAGAAATTCTCATTATTCCTCATACCAAATATTTCACAAGTATTAACAATAATTCTTAATCCTTTGTCCTCTTTATTCCCTTAAACCTTCCAAAGATGGTTATATCTTACACAATCTAACTGTTCTTTTACATTTTTATGCTAGTAAACCATGTTCATTTTTCTTGAAACTATGGGAAAATATTATAAATTTTACAACTCACCCTCACACCATGTTGCAATCCTTTTCTATGGGTAGAATTAAATATTTACTTAGTTTACAGAGAATCAAACCCTAATGTGTGTTGTCTCTGGCTGATCTAAAACTGTATGTTGTATTTTTTTTTACTTTTAAAAGTTTCCAAAGATCGTGATTTTCTTAACCAATCCTAAGTATTTTAAACTCCAAAAATTGATTAAATTCTCAATTATTATGCATCCATAGAGGTGCACAAAACTTGGGTAACAAATAAATAATCAGAAAACTGAAAACACTCAGATAACAAACAAGATTGTTTACGGGGTTCAGAAATTCCTACGTCCTCGGGTTCGAATTGAACCAATCCATTAATAATATTGAAATGTAAGCACAATAACTCTTACAAACCACCAATAATGAATCAAAACCTATAAATGAGCTGATCAATGTCCCAAGAACTCTAAAAAATAGCAGAAACTATACCAAGAAAGATCCGTGGCTCCTACAGTGTTTTCACAATGTGATCTCCCTGCAACTGTGTTATAAAAACACCTACAAATTGAGATTTAAAAATATTCTATGAAAAAAAATCATATATCTGAGATCATCTCTGAATTTTGAACACTTTTCATGTTTACATCAAGTCACTTTTTGGACGAGAAGTGCATTGAAATTCATGTTTTCCAACTAGATGTCTTGTAGATCCCTGTTAAAAACTACATTCAAAGCTTCCAAAAATAGGATAAAACTCAACAAAAAATATCAAATCTTACAACTTTGGAATCGTCTCAGAATTTCCTACATTTCACCTTTTTACTCCGAGTTCTCATTCTAAGTGCAAGTCCTTCAAAAATGACGTTTTCTAAGAACTGCCTCCTTATCCTCCTTGACACAGACCTGTCCTTCTTGTATAACTTGCAGCGACCCATTTTATAATCCGCCCAAGCCTCTAGGCAAGTTGGTTGGTGGATGTGTCTTGGTGCTAAGAGGTTAGGGGTTCTAATCCCACTTCCTATTGTTTTGTCACAGGTTTGTTCTAAAGTGGGTAAAAGATCCCACATTTGCTGCATCAATGGTGGGATTGATGCTTATTGTAGGCCAAACCACCCTAATTTAACCACATGTGATTTCAGTCACACCTATATTTGTTTTGTTTTACCACCACGTAGCAAGCTGCGTATGCAACGAGTTGATATAGGCATAAGCCGAGCTATGCAGTAGGGTTGTTTATCCACGTGGGTGGCAATATGGTAAGGTTTGACCGCCGAGTTAAGTGGAAATCGGTGCATTGTTGGTTGGTCGCAAATGGTTTGGTTGGTTGTGGTGAGTTTTTTTTGACACTTCGAGTTGATAGGAAATATGTAGATATGTTGGGAGATAATGTGGCAATGTTGACTAGCCCAAAATCCCCAACACATAAAAAAATGACATGGACGTTAAAATGCCAATTAATTACAAAGGTAATATATGATATTCGACCCAAGTAATATAATGAAATTCCAAATGAAATATGGCAATAAATACCACTTGTCAATCCTCAATTTGAAAATAGAACTCGTGGCTGGCAAGCCACAATATTTAGACAATTATTGTCGAAAATATGATATTCCAGAGACTGGTAGAGTTCTTGGGAGGTTAATGAGTGAGTTGGAAGCTTTTTGGTTGTACCTGGAAATGTATAAACGAAAGTGTAAACATAGCCTTGATTGAACACGGTCAATTCAATGGAACTGGTGATGACTTGCTAATTATGGATGCATGACTGAATCAATTGACAGGCTCCAAAATGCTATTATGCAAAATTGCTTGACCGACACAATAATGGGTGACCATGTCGATAGTAATGAAATTTGATGCAATATTAAACCAATGGTGGACTCTCGATAGGAAAATCGAGCTAATTCGACTGCATGGTGAGCAAGACGTGGTGGCTTGTGGACCGACCACAGGGAGTTTAGTCCAAGGCTATGGGCTTTATAATAAAAGTTGAGCCTTTTGGTCCAAGGTGGAGGGTGAAAGTTTAGCAATTAGTTCAAAGGTACTATGATGAAGATCAGGGTAAGATAGAATCCCTTGTTATGTATTTTCGACGTGTCGCTAATAGCGTTTGACTCCATTACTTGAAAGTTTGACTGGCTAGAAATAATGACTTGTCGAATTTGTTTAGGAGAAAGTGATCCCAAATGATATGTAGAGTAGTCCCGATTTGGACTGTTTGATTCCCTATGAGTACAAATGGAGGTCTGGATCAATCTGTTGATGAATGGTATGGTGTAAAGAAACAAGATTGTTGACAAGATAATGGTGAGTGTCATAAGATAGCTTAAAATCTTGAGTATGTTAGTAGTGTAAGAAGTGATTTTAAATAGATTTAGAATGACTAGACTCAGAACTTAAGAAAAGAGTTTAGAAATAATATTTAATGTGCTTAAATCGACGGTGATATAGGTAGACTAGCATTTAGCCAATTGAATAACTAGTGTCGGTTAAGGAGGTATGGTCAGTATTAATGCTAAAATTAGCTCAATTTATTCCTAAATGTTGGCGTGATAATGATATTATGAAGATGGGGGAGTGTAAATTTTTGGTGTCTGACAGTAAATGGAGTTGGCAATTGGTTAGAGAGAGGTTAGCCCAAAGTAAGATTAAGGTAACAAAGACTAAAAAATTACCCAAAAGAGTCAAAAGAAGATAAGTGGAGACTTGGTCTAAGAGCGAAATTAATATAGGGATTAGGAGTAGGCACTTTAGGGTGAGGTGGAAAGGTGAAATAGCCTCTAGTGATCTGAGGCTAGGTCAGGTAGGTAAATTAAGTCAAGTGTCATAGATAATGTAAGATGTGTAAAGCCAATAAAGTGCAAGATACAAAGCAAAAAAAGTCTGAAAGGATTTGTTAACCACTACTTTTCTTACTTAGGAATCATGTATACATTGGTATGCTTTAAGACCTAAAAGGGGGCCAAGGGTAGTGTGGCCCAAATGTCTACATTTTTCCCCTTTTTGTTATGTATCTTGTATTGGTAAGTGATGGGCTAACAAAAAGAGGAATTCGGTGTGCTAGGTGTGAGCATAGATTAGACTGCCCCAAGTATGGATGAAAGTGATCCCCCTCAAACTAGGAATTAATGAGGTTGTAGGCAAAATTGGTGAGTGGTTTTGATAAATAGGTTGCTAATAAAAACAAGGGTGGATGGGTTATAGGTAAGGGTAATGGTTGGTTTGGGTAATAGGTAATGGAAATCAAATGCACACACACATATAGATTACGATAAGGTATCAGGTTGATGATCTTACAAACTCTACTTCATCAAAGGTCAATAGGTTTATCCAAATGAGGTTGAAGTGGTTTAGGTATGCAAGGTATAGCATATGGTCTTTAATCACAACTAGGAAAGGTGTAAGAATGTGTAATAGGTTTTTTTTCTAGGTACCAAAGGTTTGGTTAGGATAAACATCACGACATTTGGCAAGGTAAGGTCATTCGGCTAAACAACATGGGTAACATCATCACAAGTTATAACAAGTACATAAATTCAAATGTTATAAAAGGAGGTTAAAGTTAGGGTATGTAGGGAAGGGTACAAGTAAGGCCAAGGTATAGCTAAATAACCTGTCCCTAAACCACAGTTAAGGAAATGTATAGGTAATATATGATTATGGGTGAGTTGTAATAGGTGTGGGTAAGGGTAATAGTTGTTTCAGCAACATTAGTTGTAGGAAAAGTGGGCATAGTGTGGATCAAATGGTTATGTCAGGTGACTGATACTGGTTATAGCTTAACCAACATCGGTTTTCTAGGGAATGACATGATCGACGTCAATGATGTCGATTTGGGGCTAAAAAGGGAAAAAATATGTGTTTTACGGATTCATTTTTTACTTTACCATTTGTGGAAAATGACAGAGGAGAAGTGGAAAGTGGAAAAACGATGGTACAATAGCTTTAGATGAGTTGGCGAGTGACTAGTAGGTGATTAGCATTCGATATGTGGGTCCACGAGATCAATCAGAGTGATTTGATTGGATGGAAGGTTCATGGTTGATTTTTGTCATGGTGGAGCTAGGAGAAGTAGTGGGAGGACCACTGGCACAGAGATAAGAGGTGCCACCATGTAGGTGGCATTGAGTAGAGGTAGGAGGCATTAATAAACCTCTTGTTTAATTTAAAATGTTGGTTTACATGAATGCATTTGGGGGGGGGGGGAATTTTGGATTTAAAAATATGGTTAAAAATGAGTGAAAGGGGCGGGGAAATTGAAAAAAAAATGTAGCTGAAGTAGGTTTGGAAATGAATTTATGATAGGTTTGTGTCGATTGGTGTAAGTTTTAAGTTTTTTTTTTTTTGTTAATTTTTAACAATGGAGAATGGGGGGGTTTTGGTTTCATTACCAAAACAGTGACCGATGATGGTCATTGGTTGGCCGATGTTGGTTGGTTTTGCCGGCATCGGTTAATACTAGGGTGAATGACACCAGCAAAGATGACCAATTACGGTCAAGGCAACCGATATGGGTCACTGTAAAAAGTGATGTAGTAATTTTTACCCCCATCACAAAAAAAGAAATCTCAAGCACACCAGCCTATCACCCAACGGATGCTGGGTGATCACCCGAGGAATGCACGGGTGCCGAGTATCTATTTTATGTGATTTTAATGGGAAACATCATCTATGATCTGAGTGTGAGATATTTTGAAAGGAAATAAGACATATAAGCACCATAGAGCTCAGAACGGCTTCTAGATCCTTGAAGTTATTCCAAACATAAAGTACTTTAAAAATAAAAGAAATTACACCAATACAGAAAGGAAATCATACAAGCATTCATACTCGTTCATAACCATAAATGAGAAAGAACTATGAAGAAGGATGTATGTATCAAAACCATTAATGCTCATATTTATATCAAATGTTAACCTTATTACATTCATTAGGCCATTACAGAATGTCACAGTATCCAATTTTACGCACATGGAAAAATTAGAAAACAAGGGCCTTATTACTATCAAATCACGACATTGCTCCCAAGGACCCACTTCTGGTCATCAGGTGAGATCGCTCATTTTTTCCAAGAATGTGAGCCATCGAGGAGTTCGATAAGCTTATCTCACTCGGTCGAGCTAAAACAGTGTCAAATCGGGAATAAAGAGACGAGTCATCAGAGGAGTTCGTGCCTTGTCCTAACTCGGTCATAACTCAGATCACAAGCCTTAGACGAGTTCATGAGTAGGAAATGTAAGTTCGGTTGTCCAACTTTGGCTTGTCATAAAAGAGTCTCGATAGGAGCGGAGGATGTTTCGATGGTTGGCTCATTGAGGCAGAGAAATGATGAGATCGAATTGGTTTAATTCAACATGGAGAGATTGATGCTTCCTTGTTGGAATATGAATTCAGTTTTAATGACTCGACGGAGACAATAGCTGCCTCAAGATTTGGTCGAGCTTCTTCCATGGAAGAGAATTTCCAAAATGAAAAGGCGAGACAACTCAACTAAAACTTTATCTCGTTCTTCTACTACAGCGGCAAGATTTTACAACAACTGATCACGACTATGGTCGCATGCAAGAACATCAGGATCAACACCAACGGTTCCTTGGGATCACCCTACGGCAGCTGTCGCAATCAACTCTCTCTGGAGGCCACTCATTTTCTGAGATAAGTTTACTTCTCTACCCTGTAGCTGCTGCATATAGCCAATTACTTCCTCACGGCACTTTCCTAGGAGAATTTCAGTTCTATGCTCAAAGCGCCTAAGCATTCGATGCACAGGCATGTTGCAGTATAGTAGAAGCCCGTTTGAGCAAGTAAGTTTCCAATGTTGTTATCTGATCAGCATCGAATGCATCCTCAAATTCAGGATTTTCCTTCAAGATATTTTTATGAAAATCAATTAAGTGACAGTAAGAGTGTTACCGGGAGACCTGATGAAAATTATTACAAAGATTTTATCAATGACCTCACTGGAACGGTGTATCTCATCAGAAGGAATCTCATAGAAGGTGGAACTGTTTCATATCAGAATATTCATGGAGCATAATTTGCTTTGCAATTATATGAGCATCTTCAACGAGTCACTAAGTTGGTAGGCATCCAAACGTTTCTGTCAGAATTATCACGACCTTACAAGCTACAGCTGAAATGTTTGCACTGAGAGTTTAATGTTATCCTCAAATGTTGAAGGAAAACTCGGCAGCAGGAAAAGGAGAATCATGGATTCATGAGATAAAGCTTGTTTTCAAGTTCTGGTGGGAATAGTGGAGAAATTGGGTCGAGATTGCCAAATCATGGCAAGAAGTTGATGTTTAATAGCTTGGGCCCGTGAATGGCGGAGTTCAAGCCGTTGGACGTGAAATATAGGCATGTTCAGCATGCATGAATCTGGGGAAATGACATGTCAGATTGCCAAAGTGGAAATCTCGAGGCCGTGGGAAAGTTTGATGTGGCCAAGCTTCCGTTATGGGAGAATTTGGAGTCAATATGCCAAGGCGTGGAAATATTGGATGGCAAACCATGTTGTTCACATCCGCGCGGGGGAGATTTGGAGAAGCACTAGCCAAGTGGAAATTTAACGATGGCAATCCAACATCAAACTTCCGTACGAGCCATGGGAAAGTTCCCGTGAAGTTGGATCCCATGGGAAAATGGGTGATGAAATCTGCCAGAGCAAGGTGAAGATTTGATTCGTGGAGTCCAACCAAGAGCTATGGGACCAGTCCATGTTTTTGGAGTGGAGTCCAACATGTGAGTTCCGCGCCAGTCCTACCAAACAGTACATATTATCGGAGCTGCATTTCGGCTGGCACATGGTGAAGCCTCTGGTACTCATGGAAATATTCATTTCGAGGCAGCTTACAGAATTGAATTTCCTCATGAAAGCAGATCCAATGATACTGTTTCATCAAAGTCATGCAACAGGAGATGTCTGACCTGATCAGTTCGCCTTTGCCAACATACTTGTATCCCAGATGCAAGGTGACCTCTACACTTGTCCTCTCAATACACGCATAGCATTCAGTGGTTGCAGTACAGTAGAATGAACGCATAGGCAACAGTTGTCCATGTGTTGCAGTTCAAGCATAGAAGCAAATTCGTAGGCTTATCCTTATTCTAAACTCAGATCGGCAAGCACAGCTGCAGGAAACAAATATTCACTGCCGTGTACGATGGATTGGAGTCATGCTATTCAAGGCTTCATAAAATTTCCATGAACCAGGAGATGAAGGTTTATTACGGTGTAGAATGAAACGATTCATATTGCTCAGCATTTATTTCTCCTAGAAACGAATTAAATGTGAAGGTCAACTCTGAAAATACCTGGTCGGCCGTTTTACATGCTGTATCCTAGTTACTCGTAAATGGTCTCTTTGAGAAACTCTGTGGGCAGTAGGCAATATTTATACCCTTCCATTATGTACGTCCAATCAGACAATAAAAGTATTCCTTTACCAGGTTCAGAGAAACTTGTTTTTAACAATGGACGATTATACTGCAGTTTCAAGCTAATTTTATCTAGCTTTATTTCTATTAGCTTTGATCCACGACTAAGGAAGAATTCATATGGTTGTTACCTGTACATTTTTCCAAGGTCCTTTTGGTTGCCCCAGTTGTTCAACGTATTTTTTTTGAAGGGCTTCTTTTATGTGTTGCAAATTGTAACATAAAGGATCTTTTTAGTTTCTGGAAAAATGAGTATATTGTGTAGCTCACAGCTACCTATGCCATACTAAGATCCCAATAGTGGCATAATTGTTGATTGGAGCCGAGATTTCAGAGTGCACTGCCAAAATACCGAAGGGCTCTTTAAGCCAAAAATCAGTCTTAAGGGTGTCTATCGACATGTTATGGGCATAAGCCTGGGTCATCATCATGGCAGCATTAGGTCTTTGTTGATAATGGCATTTTCTCATCAGTTTGGAAGGTACAATTGTGCTTATTATGGCCAAGCTAAAACATTCTTACTGCAAGTGTTATATGATAAGGAAGAACCGTGAACATTGTGGTAAAACCATTCTTTTTAGAAATGTTGGGTTAAGCACGACATTCAAGTGAGTTTGAGCCAAAGGTGCTCGGGTTGATAATGCAAATCAAAGTAAAAGGTCGAATCAGTTGAAGAGCTCGTGGTGTTTGTTTCATGGAGTCTTGAACATGGAATGAAGATGGAATGAATATGTTCAAAACAAGAAGAAATAACTCTATGAGAGCTGTCAAGACTAGAGCTATCACAGAGCAAGTCGAAAGTCAATCGATTCAGTGTTGACAGGGCCACGTAATCGTGATCCCTGAACAATTTTCACAAAGCTGATCGAGTATTCAAATCATTTCAAGAACATTGCAGGCCGCAACATGCAAGAGGAGGTCCCGAGTGAAATAATTTAAATTCATTGAATTAAAGGTTTAAAAACCTCTTTGGGTACAACCAATGTATTATGGATCAAATCCACTAAGTGTTGGATTTGTAATCATGGGGGCATGAGTTATCATTTTTCAAACTTTTCATATTGGTGGAAACATTGGTACCAAGTCGAGATAAAGAATAAGCTCAAAGACGGGATGTTGAAGTTTGCAGGAAGAATGTATTTGTAGAGGCACGTTTCAATTTCGGAGAAAGCTTCATGTTCACAATGCATAAGGTGAGTTTGGTAATTCAGTAATGGCTCGATTTGGAGTTTGAAGCAAGACCATAGCAGTGAGCATTCGTGAGGCGAGTCTTAATTTACGTCAGGCCAGGTTCACAGGATCATACATGCAAATTGGAAATAGCAAAACGATAAGCTAAATCAAGTTTGATAGCTCACCATTTGAAGGACTCAATGCAAAAGAGCTCGATTTCCAAGACGAGGAAAGAGTTAGAGGTGGGGTTCAAAATCGATTGCAACACCGAGTTAGAGGATTCGAAGCTCACCGAGTTGAGATTTGTGCAGACTCTATCCACATGGACCCCCCTCCTCTTCAAGTCAAACGGGTCAACGGGGGGGGTCCCAACATTATGTTAATTAAATTAATATTTTTATTTAAATATTTTAATAATAATATTTATTATTATTATTTAAATATTTTATTTAAATATTCTTTTAATTAATTGAGAAGACTAGGTCATCAGGCAATTAATGACCCATGATGGAACCTTCTCAGGTAGTTCAACTAACTGCAATAAATACATCATGGGCCTTCATTTTAGGAATGTAATTATGACCATTTCCTCTTCTTTCTCACATATTCTTCTATAAATGTAAGTTGGAAGCTCATTTCAAAGGGTTCCAACAGTTCAGACAAGTTGGACAGTTAGATATCTCAGGCAAGAGTGTATACTTTTCAAGAATCCTCTCTCTTCTGCAAGTTGTTCTTGTGTGTTGAGAGAACTTTCAAGCCTCCTCTTCAAGACTGTAATGGCAACTATTGCCTCTTCTGAATGTATGATGCATTGTGCATGTTATTGAAGCAATAAAAGTGTGTGTTTTGTGACTAATCTCGGTCCTTTCATCCTTCTATGCTTCTTTGTGCCTTTCTCGTACTTGCAGGTACACTGTGCAAGTTTAAGTTTCTATTGCAGGTTCTTGGAGTTCTGTGCTTATCGAGTGGTGGAAGTATTGCATGCAGTTGAGTTGTGGTGTCTGTTCACCCTTCTTGAGTTCATCCTTCTTCACTGGGAAACTGGTATATTTCTCGGTCTGATAAAGTTTAACAAAGGGAACGCGTGTCTCTTAGTCTGTGGTATCCTGTACCCTCTCTAAGTTGCAGTAGGTGAAGTTGACCTGTGGTGCACACACCCTCTTCAAATTAACCCTTCCTGAATCTGAAGACACCCTTTATTTGGTGCATCACCATCCCTAGTATAGTTTCATTTCTGTAAATCTCTTTCCCTAAAACCCCATGAAAATGTTAGCATAGGACTAGATAATCATTTTTGTTACACTAGGAGTAGTACAACACTTAGTTTAGGAAGAGGAAGCCGGCCTTCTCCGGAGGTTCACCTCGAGCCCAAGTCCCACAGCTTGAGAGGTGATCCCATGTGTCCCAATCACACCGAACGTCCTATTCACATCCTGGCCATTCGGAGGGTGCAGTGATTTGGCGACAACAGTTTTTGGCACGCCCGGTGGGACATCACAAAAGTTAGAGTTCCATCTTTCAGAGGTGTCTCATTATCAAAACAGGAAATCTTAAGCCACCGTGCGACCACACACAACAGTTTTTGGCACGCCCGGTGGGACATCACAAAAGTTAGAGTTCCATCTTTCGGAGGTGTCTCATTATGGAAATCTTAAGCCACCGTGCGACCACACACAACAGTTTTTGGCACGCCCGGTGGGACAGAGTTGGTACTTCTCTTCTCACTTACACAAGTCAAAGTACCTGGCGACTCTATATCTCTGGATTCCAAATCTCAGTGCAGTAACTTATGTGAAGAATTCAGACAAGAGCTTCTTCAAAGAAAGGAAAGTATCAGCATATCGAACTTTCCTTGTCTCCTCCAAAGAGAAGCAGAAGAGGCATTTCCACATCCCCAGTTGCAGATTTACCTAGTAGGGGTCATTCAACTCCTCCTTACGGAAGATTTCCTCCACCCAGGAACAATCAACCTTTCGTTGCTATGGCGAGGAACCAAGTTTTTCCCCCTTTCAATGCAAGCAGTCCTCTTATGTTGGCTCAACGTGACCCGATACCTGTTGCGGCACTCAAAAGTTTACCCTTCTACACGGGGGAAACTCACGTTACTCCAGTGGAGCATATCTTTGATGTAGCCAGCATCTGTGCAGTACATAATATCACCGAAGACAACGTTGCAGTTAGACTTCTTGCTACCTCTTTCAAGGGAAAAGCACTTCAATGGTTTCGCGGGTTAGGTGTTGGCACTATAACCACTTGGGACGAGTTGGGAGAAAAGCTATGTAAACAATTTGAAGACAAAAGTGATCACCTATCACTTTTGGAACAACTTACTACCATAAAGAGAGCTTCCCAAGAATACATGAGTGATTTCAACTTCCGATTCCATAGGACTTGGAATAGGATTCCGGTGCTCGTAAAGCCTTCTGCACATAATGCATTCTTGTACTATTTGCGAGCCTTGAATAGCGATGTAGCAGTTATGATCCAGTCCATGGGAGGGACTACACTTCCTGATGCTTACGAAGTTGCCATAAGTGCAGAGAATTCTTTGATTCAGGCTGGAAAGATAGCTCCACGACCACCAATGCCCTTTTCTCCAGATCTTACGAATCATCAGCCTATCATTGCTCCTATTCCAGTAGACTCCAAGCAACCATCTCAATCTTCCTCTGCCTCTTCAAATGACCTATTTGAAGTCAAGTCACTACTGCAAAATTTTGGAAATGAGCTCGTTGCACTCAAAAGGCAACAATTTCAATACAATCGTCCGTATCAGCCACAAAATCAGCAGTATCAGGCTAACCGTCCTCCTTTTCAAGGAAACAATCAGCCTCGAAATCAAACTACAAGTCAAGTTGCAAATGTCAGGCCCTTGAACTTTCAGAACCCTCTTGCAGCTAGCTCATCTAGAGCTATAGTACCTGTTCAAAATAATCTAGTTCAAGACTACGAATGGTGTTATCCTTGCTCTCAACCTCACAATCAAAATCTTTGTCCCAATGGGGTTCTTAGCCAGGCCCTTATGGTTCAAAGTGTATCTGCCCCTTCAGAGTTAACAAACAATTCATCTACGCAAGAAGCAGCAGATCAACCGCAGGCACCTGAAGAATCCACGTTGCTAAACTGGCAAGAAGAAGATTTTTGCGGATTGAATATAGATTCTTCATCAGTGGCAGCAAACACTCGTTCCAAAAAGAGAGCAATGGAGCCTCAACCTCTCGAAGCTTATCTAGCATCCACTTCTCAACCTGGGTTTCAAATGGCAGTTGATAAAAATGCGGGAAAGAAATCACCAGAAACACCGGCTAGCCACACCGCAGGGAAAGATGGTTCTCCAGGCATCACGGTACCCAACAAACATTTTCCAAAGGAGGACCCCAATGCCCAAAAAAGTGTCATCAAAGTTGGAGCAATTCCCTTCAGCATAGTAGAACAAATGAAGAAAACCAATCTGAGCGTTACCATGTGGGACGCACTCTCGATCCCTTCCCAAAGAAACCTGTTGCGAGAAGCTCTGAACAGTTTTAGTACAACCAGCGGATCACCAAGCCATGGAGTGACAAATGCTACAAATTTGTGTCAACCGGAAGGGAAAATCATTCCTACAGCAAACAAACCACCGCCATTCTACATTTCCCTGATCATTGGAGACCACCTGGTACATAATTGCATGATCGATTCTTGGTGCCAGTAGCTCTGTCATGCCGAAACAAATTACAGATGTACTAGGCATACAATATGCGCCAGTTGCAAGAGGGGTTGTTCAGCTGGATGGCACAGCTGTTAAGACTGTTGGGGTTATCAAAGGACTTCAACTTACCATTCATGCATGCCCAAGTTTGTCATTCACTCAAGACATATCGGTTATTGACCTCCCTCCCCTCTTTGCCATCTGCCTATCACGGGATTTCACTGCCAAGATGGGCGGTTACCTATCAGCCGATTGGTCACATATGATTCTCAGGACTCGATACGGAACCAAAGTAACTATAAGGGCAGAACCAATCTACCATAATCATGTAGAACCCTACACTGCTAGTCCCATAAATGGAAATTACACCATTGGCGATCAAGAAGAGGAAGGTGCCGATCATGAACCAACCACCCTTGTTGAAGAAGTCCCTGATACTTTGCTGGATGAAGTAAGTAGAGATCATCAGTACGATCCCTAAGCTGATGTATTGGCAGAAGAAGAAGCTGGTTTGCTGGTCTTAGAAGAAACAGGATTAGGTACCCTACTGTATCCATGAAGAAGATACAGTCATACCACAACTTGTCAAAACGCCAAGTGATTCTAAAGGACTGTGGCAATTGTTCTTCAATTGATCAAGAAGTAATAACGGATCTGGTGCTGGTGTTATGTTAATTTCTCTAGAGGGAGATAAGTACTTCTCATCTTTTCAGTTGCATTTTAGTTGCACTAACAATGTTTCTGAATACGAGGCTCTTGTGCAAGGAATTCAGTTAGCCCAAAGGAAGGGAGTCAAATCCCTGACTATTTTTGGAGATAGTGAGTTAGTTGTTCATCAAGTTTTTGCATGTATTACATCCAAGAATGATATTTTAAGATCATACAAGAACTGAGTCTGGAACCTGATCAAAGATTTGGAAGCTTTTGGGATCCATGTAGCTCCTAGAGATCAAAATAAAGATGCAGATATGCTTGCTACAATTGGTTCAAAATACAACATACCAGTTGATATCATGAAATAAGGGCAGAAATTTGTTAAAATGGTGATTCAACCGGCAGTACCTGATAATGTGAGTAGTTGGCAGAGTGTTTGATAGTGACAAACAAATTGTCGCTTCATTCCGACAAGAAGAGGCGGAGTTTGCTGTAAAAAATTAAGTAAGGTTGTAAGAGTCATATGGTGTGAAAATATCCAATTGAAAAGCAATAAGTTTACCAAAAAGGTTTAGTCACTTAGAATCCATTTTTAATTCAGACGACCAGCCAAAAGACAAATCCCTAACATGGTGGTTAAAGAAGAATATTTTGAGGAGTCAAAGTATCAAATGCAAAGTTTCTTAAGATCAGAAAAGTGTGTACTTCTGAGGAGAAAGAATCTTTCATCAAACTTTGTAAAGAGTATCATGACATCTTTTCATGGACCTATAAATATTTGCATGGTTTTGATCCAGGTCTAGCAAAACATACCATCGAATTGGATCCTAATGCTAAGCAAGTTCGTTAGAAACAGAGACTGATTAATCCCAAAATTGAGCCACTAATGAGAAAGGAGCTAACCAAGCTCATCGAGGCCTATATAATTTTCCCATCAAGCATTCCTCATGGGTAGCCAATTTGGTGGCCCGTGAGGAAGAAGAACAGAGATCTATTTATGCATAGATTTTAGGGATTTGAGATCATCATCATTAAAAGAACATTATCCCTCTTCATCGATGGAGAAGATCCTTCAACAAAGTGGCAGGACTCAAAGATTTTCTTTGCTCGATGATATTCAGGTTACAAATCAGATCCTAGTCCAAGAAATCTGACCATTTCAAAATGGCTTTCACTACCAAGTGGGGGCAACGTATGCGTACAATAAAATGCC
>JAHRHJ020000635.1:0-59053 GCA_019776745.2 Taxus chinensis
AAATATCAAAAAAAAGAAGAATTCATTCTCTATTATTTCATTAAGAACAATCATTGTCTTCGGAATGAAGTAAAAACATTCCATCACGTTTTCTAAGCAAGACAACTCAACTCAGACAGATAACAGCGCAAACGTTCTCATTGATAAGCAAGAAGGAAAATGAACAGCCAAACGTGTCATCCTTTCTTTTCCCAAGACCATTCGTGTGCTTATAAAGAAAACAATATCGTATTCATAATAATCAACACAACAGAGAAAAGAAATTATTTTCTTTTCAAAAGAAGTTTCAGTATAACACGACCTTAAACTTCTCATACATCCTGTACCATCATAACACGAAGGACCATATGACAAGAGCATTATCACAGTGGTGAAAACAACCATACAGTCTACCGGTTCGGATATAAAACTCTAAACAGTGAATACCCATTCCATGAAGCTCAAAAGAAATGATATTCTTTTTAATTCCAAACAGCATACAGCAACAAAAGATCTCATTTCCTTCAATGAAACTTCAGTACAGAAACAAGTCAAGCCGTTCACACTGCCTTCAACATTTTATCTCAAAAATTCATGTGACAAAGACAATCACACAACAACAAACAATTCATACTGCCTGTACTGATCCTATAAAACATCTATTTCAAACACCATACTGTCAACAAACCAGCACGTCGTGGAAGTGTTTCCAACCATTCAATGCAAGGACGGATTATCCACAACAGCAAGGGGACGACTGTACCCCGTTATTTCCAAAAATGACAGCAAGAAAGGAAGGAAACCCATATCATAGCAACAAAACACGACTGAAATTCTATCTTTCTCTTCACATGTAATAGCAGTTCCAAGCACAACATCAAGGAGAACGATTCCACAATAAGGAAAAGTTTTAACAGCCTGTCCACTCCATACCACATGTATAAAGGGAGAAAAGGTTTATTCCTTTCTACAACACTGTCAGCAACCACAACGGAATTTCCCATTCCAACCAAATTTAAACAACAACAAATCAATGCCGAGCAACCAAGGCCGTTTCTTATCATTTTTCAAGAGAAAAAAAAAAAAAAAAAAAAAAGGCATGAATCAACAAATCCATTTCCAAATCAATCTCAAAAACAATCAAGCAATCCCAACCCAAGAGCAGGGTTGTTTTAATGAAACATTTAAATCAAGCAAAGATTTTAAAGAGAAGGGCTTAACATGCCTGAAATCTCTTTTCCAGAACTCGAAGAAAGCTTCGTTTTGCCGCGTTTTTCTTCCACAACGGCAACACAATATTCCCGGCACTTTCTTCCTTCTTCTTGGCTGATCAACAGCCTCAAAACCTCCAAGAGAATGTCAAATGCAAGAGCTGGTTCGACTGAACCAGACCAAGAAACCGAATGCAGAGCAACTTTGCAAAAGCTCGAATGAACAAAAATGAAAATCAAAATTCCCTCATGCTGTTTCCAAGGCAAGTTGGTCGCGAGGACCCAAAAACAATTAATGCATTAAAGGCTTGCCTTTCTCCTCATTTTCCACGCCACCTCCACTTGGGTTGGCAAGTCTCCAACTTCCAAATTTTCCAAGCAAACTAAATTTAGCCATAATTCCAAATAGATACCTCTATTTCTTACCTGCCCCGCCAAAACTGGCGCTGCCCACGTATGGGCTTTTAAATTAATGCTAATGAATACTCCCCTCCATCCTTATCCTCTCCTTCCAAGGGTCTGCGCGCCCTTTTTAGATTAGGATTAGTTTAGGTGGCATGTGTGTTCAACCTAGGCCTTAGTTTAGTCTTAGGTTTTTATTTTCCCCTTTTTTTTATTTTTTATTTTTATTTAAAAATCCATTTAGGATTAATAATGTAGGATGCATGTTAGGACTTAGGATTAGTTTAGGTTTAATCCACACTAACCACTAACACTAACAATTTCCATCCCGCCCCTACTAACATCCATGTTAACACAAAGCAGGGCGTTCCGTCCTTCCGATTACATGCCAAGGCCACCCGTGTCCAGGCGTTTCTCGCCCCACAAGGTCCCGACTTCGACAGTGCAGGGTTCAAGAATCGAACCCCTGTCGTTGGCATCTACGTGCTAGCTATTCACACCTGTAATCAGGCGCTGCACGCTCATAATAATCCTAGTCCATTTCAAGTGTGAATCAACATAGAAACACAAGAGGACCTCAGCATACTTGAATCAATGGAATTGATTCTGGGTATGCTGTCAATCAGCACAAGAGCAAGCAATTATACGACAATCTGTCGTCACATCAGCAAACACACAAGTACAATATTTGCTGTTCCATGCAATAAATCACAGTATGCAAGAATCCAAATTAGCAACACATTCTCTTAAGATCAAAACATATCTTAACATGTTTGCTTTCATTTCAAGAGCTATAACAGTATGTAAAACATTCACCAAGTTAACATACAAAATCAGAGTGTTACATTCTTCCTTCCTTAAAGAATCATCGTCCCGATGATCAGATTTACAAATCAAGGAGTTCATAGGACAAAATTCAGTTATTGTCCTTTCATTCATAAGTTCATACCAAAAACAGATTCTCTCTTAAAAACAACGTTTTAAGACAACTGTACAATAGACTAATAATTGTCTAAATTTGGTAAAATTTTCAGTTCTCTGAATTTCATATTCAGTTAAACAGATGTGGAAAAGTAGATCTCATTTCTTCGAGATTCTCCCAAGTTGCACTTTCTTCGCTGAACTGGTCCCACTGGACCTTACATTGGTTCACTTCGCGATTTCTCAAGTACAACTGGCGAGTTCCCAACACTCGAATGGGCTTAACCATGATTATTCCTGGGTCTTGGACCTGCAAGGAATTCCAATTTAGCACATGTGATAGATCTGTCACGTATTTCTTAAGCAAAGAAATATGAAAAACATCATGCATTTGAGACAAAGCAGGAGGTAATGCTAGACGATAAGCTACAGGGTTGATTATTTCAATAATTTCAAAAGGTCCCACGTAACGTGGTGACAACTTGGCAGCCTTGCCAAAAGTTATGGAGCTCTTTTTCGGCTTCACCCGAAGAAAGACCTTCTCTCCAAGTTTATAATGCCTGTCAACCCGCTTCAAGTCTGCATAGCTCTTCTGCCTATTGGCAGCCTCCTTTAGATGTTCCCGAATCATTTTGATTTGCTGTTCCATTTCCATAAGGATTTCTGGCCCAATTACCTCTCTGTCCTCAACGCTGTCCCAGCTGACAGGGGTTCTGCATTTTCTTCCATACAATGCTTCAAAGGGCGCCATTTTTAAAGAGGCATGATAGGTGTTATTGTAAGCAAATTCTACCAGCGGAAGGTATTCCTCCCATTTATACTGCTGGTCCATACAATACATCCTCAGCATGTCCTCTAAAACTTGATTAACTCTCTCAGTCTGTCCATCCGTTTCTGGATGATATGCAGAACTGAAGTTTAATTTAGTTCCCAAGGCTGCATTAAGCGTTTGCCAAAACCTTGATGTCATCCTCGGATCTCTGTCCGATATGATTAATTCCGGTATTCCATGCAACCTGAAGATTTCATGTACAAATCTTCTTGCTAAAACTGGTGCATCGTCCTTTAAATTACCAGCAATGAAGTGTGCCACTTTGGTCAATTTGTCGACTACAACCAGGATAATGTCATGTTTATTTCTTGACATAGGCAATCCTTGAACGAAATCCATCGTTATCACTTGCCACTTATACTGCGGAATGCTGTGGGGATACAATAATCCAGAAGGGTGCATATGTTCCGCTTTAACACGCTGACATTCCAAGCAGTGTGTTACAAACTCTACCACATCCTTTTTCATTCCCTTCCAAAAATATTGCTGCTTAAGATCAGCAAGCATTTTTGTGATGCCAGGGTGTCCAGAAAAAGGTGAATTATGGAATTCAGTGAGCAATTTCCCTCTTAAGTCATTGGCCACAGGTACATATACCCGGTTTTCAAATCTCAGAACTCCTTCGTTATCAAAACGAAATCCCTTATACCTGCTGTCCTGCGGGTCTGCGGCAAGTGCTGATTTGACTTGCTGAAAATAGGGATCTGATTCTAAGGCATCTTTTACCTCATCTTTAAACTGAGTTCTTAACGTTATAAGAGCAGAGATATGCTTCCTTCGACTCAGAGCATCTGCTACTCTATTTTCCTTGCCCTTAATATAGCTTATATCAAAATCATACTGAGACAGAAATTCTAACCATCTTCGTTGCCTTGCATTCAGATTTGGCTGAGTAAAAATATACTTCAGCCCCAGGTGGTCTGTTTTTAATTCAAAGGGCTTGCCAAGAAGGTAATGCCTCCATATTTGAAGCGCATGTACTATGGCAGCGAGTTCAAGATCGTGTGGAGCATAGTTCTGTTCATGTAACTTAAGCTTTCTGCTTTCATAAGCGATAACATGGTTATTCTGTAACAAAATACCCCCAAGGCCTTCTCCTGAGGCGTCCGTTACAACCATAAAATCTCCATTTGGATCAGGTACAGTCAAAATAGGTGCTGTAGTTAACTGCTCCTTTAACTTTTTAAAGGCAGATTCACATTTGTCTGTCCAGACAAATTTCTTTTCTTTCTTCTGCAACGAAGTGATTGGGGCAGCAATTTTTGAAAAGTCCTTAACGAACTTTCTATAATATCCAGCCAAGCCCATGAAGCTCCTTACTTCGTGCACGTTCTTAGGTGCAGGCCACTCAGTTATAGCTGTGATCTTTGAAGGGTCAACAGCTATCCCGTCTTTGCTTATAACGTGTCCCAAATAATGCACCTCTGCATTATAAAAGGAACATTTGGACAGTTTGCCATACAACTTCCTCTTTCTTAAGATTTCCAGCACTATCCTGAGATGTTCTTGGTGCTCATCGGCATTTTTAGAGTATATAAGAATGTCGTCTAAGAATACAAGCACAAACTTGTCTAAGTATTCTTGAAAAATGTTATTCATTAGATTCATGAAGGCGGCAGGTGCATTAGTCAGTCCAAAAGGCAACACCGTGAACTCATAGTGCCCATACCTCGTTCTAAAAGCTGTTTTATGAATATCTTCCTCTTTTATTCTTAGCTGATGGTATCCTGACCGCAGATCTATTTTTGAATAGACTGATGCTCCTCGCATCTGATCAAACAGATCATCGATTCTAGGAAGTGGGTATCGATTTTTAATGGTTGCTTTATTCAGCATTCTGTAATCAATGCACAACCTCAAGGTGCCATCTTTTTTCTTTACAAAAATTACCGGCGCTCCCCAAGGTGAGACGCTCGGTCTGATCAGCCCCTTAGTCAGAAGTTCTTGTAACTGAGCCTTCAGTTCTACCAGCTCAATGGTAGTCATTCTATAAGGTGCCTTAGATATGGGTTCTGTTCCTGGTTTGATCTCTATAGCGAAGTCAAACTCACGTTTGGGCGGAAGACCCGGCAATTCCTCCGGAAACACATCACGGAAATCCCTCAACAATGGATACTTTTCCATGAAATCATTATCTTCTATTTCATTTTCTGTCATTTTTACCGCATACAAAGTGCAGCCTCTGTTTTTAGCCCTCTTTAGTTGCATAGCCGTCAGTTTCCTAACTGCAACTTCCCGTTTTACACCTTGAATGACTGCTGCTTTCCGCAGATCATCAAGGCAACAGATTTGTTTTTCATAACAGTCAACCTTTGCCTTATGTTCAGCCAACCAGTTAACTCCAATAATGATATCATATGATCCTAGAGGAGTGACATACAAGTCAACTTCGGTGGAGAACCCAGGCAGGTCAAGAATTGCCCCAAAAAGGCACATTTCAACTGTGTGGACAGCATTATTCCCATAATGCACTGTCCATGTTTTATCCATTCTCGCAGCCTTTCTTTTTAATTTCATAGCAAGTTTAGCAGAAATAAAACATTCTGTAGCTCCAGTATCAAAAAGTACAACTACAGGTTTACCAAATAGCTTACCAGTAACTTCTATGGGCGTCACTTGCTTTTCAGCTTGTCGGTTAGACACTGCAGCATGTATCCTATGCTGCTGTCCGCGATCATCCTTCTTCAGAGGACAGTGATTCGCATAGTGGTCCTTTCCACAGTTGAAGCATCCTCCAGCTGGCCCTTTTCTAGGTTCAAATTTGTTACCAGCCTTAAAGTTATCGTTCTGGCTTCCATAGGACTTCTGTCCAATGCCATTAACTTTTGGAAAGCTATTCCGCACACTATTTACAGGTCTGTTCATCACAGGTTTCTTGTTGTTATCTACAACAATTTTATTTTTCACACCAAACCTTTTCCAAGGTCCCCTTTTTGGTGCAAGAGACGAAGAAGGATTGGGAATCTTCTTCCTTATCTCTTCCCTGTGAGCAGAGATTGCTCTCAATTTCTGTTCCTGTCTGATTGCCTTTTCAACAACTCCATCCATGGTGGTTGGGCCGTGGACATCCACTTCGCCACCAATGATGGGATTCAGTCCCATTATGAATTTCCGTATTCTGAACTTCTCGTCAGCTTGGTACTGCGGCACATACTTAAGGAGTTTAGTAAACCCTTCCCAGTATTCCGTCACCGACAGCCTTCCTTGCGACCAGTTCTGAAATTCAGTCATTTTCCTATCAAAATAGAGTTGAGGCAGCCATCTTTGCCTAAAATATCCCTTAAATTGATCCCAAGTTATGTCTGATTCGACAATATTCAGCTCAACCTTACGGTTGTCCCACCAGGATGATGCTTCATGAGAAAGCTGATATGCTCCCCATATCGCTTTAGTCTCTTCAGAGAAGTTTCTTATTGCAAAGTATTTCTCCATTTCACTGAGCCAGTTTTCAGCTCCGTCCCCAAGAGTTGTTCCATCAAACTTTGGAGGACTTATTCTCTTTATATCATTTGTAAGTTCGGCTGCTAATCTTGCCCTTTTATTTTCAGGGGGATTAGGAGCAATTATATTATTATCATCAACACCCGGATTCCCTCCGTTGATGTTGTCCACAGGAGGTAGCTGATCATTTATTTCAGCTTCATTCACAACGGGTTATTCGCAGCATTCCCTCTTGTCCTGACCATTTTCTGTTCAATAAGAAAATGTAAACTTTATTAATAACGTGGACTCATTAGGTCCAAGAGCTGCAACCTTCAGCTCTGATACCAAGATGTAACATCCCCATTTTAAAACACCAGAACAAGGGAATTTTTTTTTTTTTTTTTTTTTTTTTTAAAATAACGTTCTCTGTTATGAATTATAAAATTCAAACACACGTTCGAGATTTAGTAATTGTTCTCTGCCCAAACCACACAGTTTGGATCATACAATTTCTTTCAAAAACGAATGTTCCCTGTTCACATATTTACAATATGGAACACACATTCAATGCCATTCAATCTCATAACAGATTCTATATGCTGCTGTAAATGACTCGATGAACTGCCGATCTTCCATTTTCATGGCTCGGAGTTTCAACGATCCTTCATTTCATGACTCGGCAACAACCGATCCTTCATGTACATGACTCGGCAACAACCGATCCTTCATGTCTGTTTATGCATAGTATATTTTATATACTTGTTCTCATAACCTTCCCCGGTTATCGAAGTGATCCATTTAAGAAGCCTATCTGAATATCTGTTACTGATATTCATCTGACATCCTGCATCTTAAATTAAGTGATAAGGACAACGCAACCAGCAATTGCGATACTTTGGCCAAAGATTTTCACATGCTTTGCATGATCATATTCCTGAATGTGATACACATCTACGGAATACGTCCTTCACTTCACTTCACCTGTTATCTAGAATGGTCTTTCCTGGTTCCTACCAGTCCTCATTGTTTAAGTTCCGTTTTAAACTTTCGATACCAGCCAGTAATATGAGCGGGTATAGGAAGGCACTCCTGGTAACTAAAGATACGCAGACATACGGTGTCGTTACCCCACGACTCCGTGTGTCTGATTACCTTTAGTATTCCGGAGTCACTCCGTATACCAGATCATACCCTATCCCCACCCCAGCTAAGATCTACACATTCAGCCTATGTATTCTAAATGTTTTAATTCGGGAGGGCATTGCTATATGTCAGCTGCAACAATGTGTCGTCATGAAGACCCCGTCTTCATGAAGACACCTTGCTGTAGCTGGCGTATACCAATGTCCTGCAGAATTCTCCCAACGAGAATACACATCCTGCCCAAGTGACTTAGCCACGAGTTAATAGTTTAAGCAATTTTCAGCATCCACGCTGATCCCTTGATCCTCGTTTCCGTTGCAGTTGTATATAACTAAGAAGGACTAAACTGTCCTTTAGTTCGTTATGTATCGTCTCCTTCGTACCGAAGGGTTACATTTCCTTACTTGGTCCATTTCTTAATCATTAGATTAAGCATTCCGTACCGACGGACATAATAAGTTTACCTACTAAACTTAACCAAGATGTTTCCAACTGCAACTTATTTCAGAATATTAACTTATTAGACGTCATTCAAACGAGGTCTAATCCTTGAGAAATGAATTCATTTATTTCCCTTCAACGTTATATAGTTAAGGATCATTAGTTATGAACATATGCATCCAATAACCTTTATTCTGAATTTTATCAAACGGGATCATTAATGAGGTTCGAAAACGAAGTTCGAATACTCCCAATTTAAATTGATATTCCTTAGCTCCTAAGCTAATCCTGAATACCCTCTGATTATAAAATCATATTCTTCTTAATCCTTTTTAATGTCAATTCATAATTCATCTTTACCCAAGTATGAATTAATTGCATTGTTCAACTTAAAGGTTGTATTTAAGTAAGAATAGATATCAGTTTCAATTCAGCATCCATCCGAGGATTATGAAACGATTCCAAATCAAGAATTAACACCTTATTCCCAATTTATATAACAATATCAAACTGATATAATTATTGAAAATATCACACTTGTAACTGTATTCAATATTTCAAGTCATAATTTGTACATTTGCCAATCCAACTGATTGGGTATAACTTATACAAAGCCTCCATACAACTCATGGACAGAAGAATATATTTTCTTCGTTCACAATTCCTCAAAGAGGAATAAAAGCAACAGTTACAATTTAATTTACATTTAATCAAGAGACATCAGAAAACAGCCAAGTCTTCATTCTAATCAAATTCCATCTGCAAAATGAATTGCACGGGTCAGTTCAATGAACTGAGCACATTAAGCACTTATCCTTAAAATAAGATGCTTCAACTAACTGTTTCAATAAAAGAACCCTGCTTTTATGAAACAACAGCAAAACATCAATCTCGAAAAGCACAAAAGAGAGATCAGCATACCCACTAATTCATCAAAATATCATCACAACCAGCCAAGGGACTGCTGTCCCGTTTTCACATAATCATTGCAAGTATCAATTTACAGTATTTGCAAAGTTAGGAATACAAGTAGCTTGCTGCCTACATAGCATACAGTTATCTTTTCCACGCCTTTCATTAATAACAATTGCAAGGAATGAAACTAACTGAAAATAAATCCATTACTTTCCTTTCCGTTCATGAAGCATGTTAATTTTAAGGCATTCAAGTACAACAAGAAAGCGAACAGCAATGCATATAGTAGCTCCCATCTAAGCACTATAAAATTCATCATTCACGAATTCCAGATTTCCAACTTAATGAAATAAAAAGATCATTTTTCTAAAACATTAATTCATATCTCTATTTCTTTCCGCATGACTGTCCTAACCGTGGAATTCAGACGAAAGACAAATCAACATAACAGTTCAGAGTGAAACTTACAAAATCCACTCGGAATTCACTTTATGGCAGCAAGAATAATTTCATTTACTTCCAGTTCATATGAATGCCAAACAGGTTAGTAAGACATTATATTTATCGTGGGGCAAACCATATCAATATGTATACTAGGTATTTGCTATACTAGAAGATTCCCTACTTCTTACACTGTATAGCTAACCAACAACAAATTTGCAACCACGCAAGTATATATATCCATATAATCTTTTATGCCTCTGAACACATATAGTTCTTACTAGGAAATGGTACATGGCTGTTACCTACAGCAAGACCGTGTCTTAGACACTATAATTCCAATGTCACTTTCAGAATCCCAAATAACAAAAAGAGAAGAACTCATTCTCTACTATTTCATTAAGAATAATCATTATATTCCGAATGAAGTAAAAACATTCAATCACGTTTTTCTAAGCAAGACAACTCAACTTAGAAAGATAACAGAGTAAACGTTCTCATTGATAAGCATCTCACATAACCAGTACAGCTGCAATCCAACGAGCTACAGTAATGAACAATCCAGCCAAGTTTGCATTCACAAGATAGTAAAAATAATAATAATATCAGAAGGTCAAACTTTGACTGCTAGACGCAATGGAATCAACCTTCATTACAGCATGAGGAATTTATAATCATTCATTGCACAGAATACAAACTAGTTTATAGTTGCGTCAATAGTCTGATTAAGAAGGCCGAACAGTATCAAGAAAACACAATGAATCCATCTTATCTACACCGTAAGAGAGTCATACTTCATTAAGGAGTTCAGAAGGAAAAACTATTCCTTTTTCCAACTTCTCACGAACATTCATATAAAATTTTAATGTCCATTCCCTTAAAATACAAGATACCATTTCTTCATAATCCGAAATAGCAAGGGGAGAGAGAGTAATCTTATCCCTTTTAAGCAAGAAGAAAATGAACAGCCAAAACGTGATATCTTTCCTTTTCCCAAGGCTATTCGTGTGCTTATAAAGAAAAAAAAATGTTGTATTCACAATAATCAACACAGCAGAGAGAGAAAAAGAATTTATTTCCTTTTCAAAAGAAGTTTCAGTATAGAACGACCTTAAACTTCTCATACACCCTGTACCACCATATCACGAAAGACCATATGACAAGAGCATTATCATAGTGGTGAAAACAACCATTCAGCCTACCAGTTCAGGATATAAAATTCTAAACAGTGAATACCCATTCCATGAAGCCCAAAAGAAATGGTATTCCTTTTAATTCAGAACAGCATATAGCAAACAAAAAGATCTTATTTCCTTCAATGAAACTTCAGTACAGAAACAACGTCAAGCCGCTCACACAGCCTTCACCATTTTATCTCAAAAGTTCATGTGACAAAAGACAATCACACAACAACAAACAATTCATACTGCCTGTACTGATCCTATAAAACATCTATTTCAAACACCATACTGTCAACAAACCAGCACGTCGTGGAAGTGTTTCCAACCATTCAATGCAAGGACGGATTATCCACAACAGCAAGGGGACGACTGTACCCCGTTATTTCCAAAAATGACAGCAAGAAAGGAAGGAAACCCATATCATAGCAACAAAACACGACTGAAATTCTATCTTTCTCTTCACATGTAATAGCAGTTCCAAGCACAACATCAAGGAGAACGATTCCACAATAAGGAAAAGTTTTAACAGCCTGTCCACTCCATACCACATGTATAAAGGGAGAAAAGGTTTATTCCTTTCTACAACACTGTCAGCAACCACAACGGAATTTCCCATTCCAACCAAATTTAAACAACAACAAATCAATGCCGAGCAACCAAGGCCGTTTCTTATCATTTTTCAAGAAAAAAAAAAAAAAAAAGGAAGGCATGAATCAACAAATCCATTTCCAAATCAATCTCAAAAACAATCAAGCAATCCCAACCCAAGAGCAGGGTTGTTTTAATGAAACATTTAAATCAAGCAAAGATTTTAAAGAGAAGGGCTTAACATGCCTGTAATCTCTTTTCCAGAACTCGAAGAAAGCTTCGTTTTGCCGCGTTTTTCTTCCACAACGGCAACACAATATTCCCGGCACTTTCTTCCTTCTTCTTGGCTGATCAACAGCCTCAAAACCTCCAAGAGAATGTCAAATGCAAGAGCTGGTTCGACTGAACCAGACCAAGAAACCGAATGCAGAGCAACTTTGCAAAAGCTCGAATGAACAAAAATGAAAATCAAAATTCCCTCATGCTGTTTCCAAGGCAAGTTGGTCGCGAGGACCCAAAAACAATTAATGCATTAAAGGCTTGCCTTTCTCCTCATTTTCCACGCCACCTCCACTTGGGTTGGCAAGTCTCCAACTTCCAAATTTTCCAAGCAAACTAAATTTAGCCAAAATTCCAAATAGATACCTCTATTTCTTACCTGCCCCGCCAAAACTGGCGCTGTCCACGTATGGGCTTTTAAATTAATGCTAATGAATACTCCCCTCCATCCTTATCCTCTCCTTCCAAGGGTCTGCGCGCCCTTTTTAGATTAGGATTAGTTTAGGTGGCATGTGTGTTCAACCTAGGCCTTAGTTTAGTCTTAGGTTTTTATTTTTCCCCTTTTTTTTTTTTTTTTTTTTTTATTTAAAAATCCATTTAGGATTAATAATGTAGGATGCATGTTAGGACTTAGGATTAGTTTAGGTTTAATCCACACTAACCACTAACACTAACAATTTCCATCCCGCCCCTACTAACATCCATGTTAACACAAAGCAGGGCGTTCCGTCCTTCCGATTACATGCCAAGGCCACCCGTGTCCAGGCGTTTCTCGCCCCACAAGGTCCCGACTTCGACAGTGCAGGGTTCAAGAATCGAACCCCTGTCGTTGGCATCTACGTGCTAGCTATTCACACCTGTAATCAGGCGCTGCACGCTCATAATAATCCTAGTCCATTTCAAGTGTGAATCAACATAGAAACACAAGAGGACCTCAGCATACTTGAATCAATGGAATTGATTCTGGGTATGCTGTCAATCAGCACAAGAGCAAGCAATTATACGACAATCTGTCGCCACATCAGCAAACACACAAGTACAATATTTGCTGTTCCATGCAATAAATCACAATATGCAAGAATCCAAATTAGCAACACATTCTCTTAAGATCAAAACATATCTTAACATGTTTGCTTCCATTCCAAGAGCTATAACAGTATGTAAAACATTCACCAAGTTAACATACAAAATCAGAGTGTTACATTCTTCCCTCCTTAAAGAATCATCGTCCCGATGATCAGATTTTACAAATCAAGGAGTTCATAGGACAAAATTCAGTTATTGTCCTTTCATTCATAAGTTCATACCAAAAACAGATTCTCTCTTAAAAACAACGTTTTAAGACAACTGTACAATAGACTAATAATTGTCTAAATTTGGTAAAATTTTCAGTTCTCTGAATTTCATATTCAATTAAACAGATGAGGAAAAGTAGATCTCATTTCTTCGAGATTCTCCCAAGTTGCACTTTCCTCGCTGAACTGGTCCCACTGGACCTTACATTGGTTCACTTCGCGATTTCTCAAGTACAACTGGCGAGTTCCCAACACTCGAATGGGCTTAACCATGATTATTCCTGGGTCTTGGACCTGCAAGGAATTCCAATTTAGCACATGTGATAGATCTGTCACGTATTTCTTAAGCAAAGAAATATGAAAAACATCATGCATTTGAGACAAAGCAGGAGGTAATGCTAGACGATAAGCTACAGGGTTGATTATTTCAATAATTTCAAAAGGTCCCACGTAACGTGGTGACAACTTGGCAGCCTTGCCAAAAGTTATGGAGCTCTTTTTCGGCTTCACCCGAAGAAAGACCTTCTCTCCAAGTTTATAATGCCTGTCAACCCGCTTCAAGTCTGCATAGCTCTTCTGCCTATTGGCAGCCTCCTTTAGATGTTCCCGAATCATTTTGATTTGCTGTTCCATTTCCATAAGGATTTCTGGCCCAATTACCTCTCTGTCCTCAACGCTGTCCCAGCTGACAGGGGTTCTGCATTTTCTTCCATACAATGCTTCAAAGGGCGCCATTTTTAAAGAGGCATGATAGGTGTTATTGTAAGCAAATTCTACCAGCGGAAGGTATTCCTCCCATTTATACTGCTGGTCCATACAATACATCCTCAGCATGTCCTCTAAAACTTGATTAACTCTCTCAGTCTGTCCATCCGTTTCTGGATGATATGCAGAACTGAAGTTTAATTTAGTTCCCAAGGCTGCATTAAGCGTTTGCCAAAACCTTGATGTCATCCTCGGATCTCTGTCCGATATGATTAATTCCGGTATTCCATGCAACCTGAAGATTTCATGTACAAATCTTCTTGCTAAAACTGGTGCATCGTCCTTTAAATTACCAGCAATGAAGTGTGCCACTTTGGTCAATTTGTCGACTACAACCAGGATAATGTCATGTTTATTTCTTGACATAGGCAATCCTTGAACGAAATCCATCGTTATCACTTGCCACTTATACTGCGGAATGCTGTGGGGATACAATAATCCAGAAGGGTGCATATGTTCCGCTTTAACACGCTGACATTCCAAGCAGTGTGTTACAAACTCTACCACATCCTTTTTCATTCCCTTCCAAAAATATTGCTGCTTAAGATCAGCAAGCATTTTTGTGATGCCAGGGTGTCCAGAAAAAGGTGAATTATGGAATTCAGTGAGCAATTTCCCTCTTAAGTCATTGGCCACAGGTACATATACCCGGTTTTCAAATCTCAGAACTCCTTCGTTATCAAAACGAAATCCCTTATACCTGCTGTCCTGCGGGTCTGCGGCAAGTGCTGATTTGACTTGCTGAAAATAGGGATCTGATTCTAAGGCATCTTTTACCTCATCTTTAAACTGAGTTCTTAACGTTATAAGAGCAGAGATATGCTTCCTTCGACTCAGAGCATCTGCTACTCTATTTTCCTTGCCCTTAATATAGCTTATATCAAAATCATACTGAGACAGAAATTCTAACCATCTTCGTTGCCTTGCATTCAGATTTGGCTGAGTAAAAATATACTTCAGCCCCAGGTGGTCTGTTTTTAATTCAAAGGGCTTGCCAAGAAGGTAATGCCTCCATATTTGAAGCGCATGTACTATGGCAGCGAGTTCAAGATCGTGTGGAGCATAGTTCTGTTCATGTAACTTAAGCTTTCTGCTTTCATAAGCGATAACATGGTTATTCTGTAACAAAATACCCCCAAGGCCTTCTCCTGAGGCGTCCGTTACAACCATAAAATCTCCATTTGGATCAGGTACAGTCAAAATAGGTGCTGTAGTTAACTGCTCCTTTAACTTTTTAAAGGCAGATTCACATTTGTCTGTCCAGACAAATTTCTTTTCTTTCTTCTGCAACGAAGTGATTGGGGCAGCAATTTTTGAAAAGTCCTTAACGAACTTTCTATAATATCCAGCCAAGCCCATGAAGCTCCTTACTTCGTGCACGTTCTTAGGTGCAGGCCACTCAGTTATAGCTGTGATCTTTGAAGGGTCAACAGCTATCCCGTCTTTGCTTATAACGTGTCCCAAATAATGCACCTCTGCATTATAAAAGGAACATTTGGACAGTTTGCCATACAACTTCCTCTTTCTTAAGATTTCCAGCACTATCCTGAGATGTTCTTGGTGCTCATCGGCATTTTTAGAGTATATAAGAATGTCGTCTAAGAATACAAGCACAAACTTGTCTAAGTATTCTTGAAAAATGTTATTCATTAGATTCATGAAGGCGGCAGGTGCATTAGTCAGTCCAAAAGGCAACACCGTGAACTCATAGTGCCCATACCTCGTTCTAAAAGCTGTTTTATGAATATCTTCCTCTTTTATTCTTAGCTGATGGTATCCTGACCGCAGATCTATTTTTGAATAGACTGATGCTCCTCGCATCTGATCAAACAGATCATCGATTCTAGGAAGTGGGTATCGATTTTTAATGGTTGCTTTATTCAGCATTCTGTAATCAATGCACAACCTCAAGGTGCCATCTTTTTTCTTTACAAAAATTACCGGCGCTCCCCAAGGTGAGACGCTCGGTCTGATCAGCCCCTTAGTCAGAAGTTCTTGTAACTGAGCCTTCAGTTCTACCAGCTCAATGGTAGTCATTCTATAAGGTGCCTTAGATATGGGTTCTGTTCCTGGTTTGATCTCTATAGCGAAGTCAAACTCACGTTTGGGCGGAAGACCCGGCAATTCCTCCGGAAACACATCACGGAAATCCCTCAACAATGGATACTTTTCCATGAAATCATTATCTTCTATTTCATTTTCTGTCATTTTTACCGCATACAAAGTGCAGCCTCTGTTTTTAGCCCTCTTTAGTTGCATAGCCGTCAGTTTCCTAACTGCAACTTCCCGTTTTACACCTTGAATGACTGCTGCTTTCCGCAGATCATCAAGGCAACAGATTTGTTTTTCATAACAGTCAACCTTTGCCTTATGTTCAGCCAACCAGTTAACTCCAATAATGATATCATATGATCCTAGAGGAGTGACATACAAGTCAACTTCGGTGGAGAACCCAGGCAGGTCAAGAATTGCCCCAAAAAGGCACATTTCAACTGTGTGGACAGCATTATTCCCATAATGCACTGTCCATGTTTTATCCATTCTCGCAGCCTTTCTTTTTAATTTCATAGCAAGTTTAGCAGAAATAAAACATTCTGTAGCTCCAGTATCAAAAAGTACAACTACAGGTTTACCAAATAGCTTACCAGTAACTTCTATGGGCGTCACTTGCTTTTCAGCTTGTCGGTTAGACACTGCAGCATGTATCCTATGCTGCTGTCCGCGATCATCCTTCTTCAGAGGACAGTGATTCGCATAGTGGTCCTTTCCACAGTTGAAGCATCCTCCAGCTGGCCCTTTTCTAGGTTCAAATTTGTTACCAGCCTTAAAGTTATCGTTCTGGCTTCCATAGGACTTCTGTCCAATGCCATTAACTTTTGGAAAGCTATTCCGCACACTATTTACAGGTCTGTTCATCACAGGTTTCTTGTTGTTATCTACAACAATTTTATTTTTCACACCAAACCTTTTCCAAGGTCCCCTTTTTGGTGCAAGAGACGAAGAAGGATTGGGAATCTTCTTCCTTATCTCTTCCCTGTGAGCAGAGATTGCTCTCAATTTCTGTTCCTGTCTGATTGCCTTTTCAACAACTCCATCCATGGTGGTTGGGCCGTGGACATCCACTTCGCCACCAATGATGGGATTCAGTCCCATTATGAATTTCCGTATTCTGAACTTCTCGTCAGCTTGGTACTGCGGCACATACTTAAGGAGTTTAGTAAACCCTTCCCAGTATTCCGTCACCGACAGCCTTCCTTGCGACCAGTTCTGAAATTCAGTCATTTTCCTATCAAAATAGAGTTGAGGCAGCCATCTTTGCCTAAAATATCCCTTAAATTGATCCCAAGTTATGTCTGATTCGACAATATTCAGCTCAACCTTACGGTTGTCCCACCAGGATGATGCTTCATGAGAAAGCTGATATGCTCCCCATATCGCTTTAGTCTCTTCAGAGAAGTTTCTTATTGCAAAGTATTTCTCCATTTCACTGAGCCAGTTTTCAGCTCCGTCCCCAAGAGTTGTTCCATCAAACTTTGGAGGACTTATTCTCTTTATATCATTTGTAAGTTCAGCTGCTAATCTTGCCCTTTTATTTTCAGGGGGATTAGGAGCAATTATATTATTATCATCAACACCCGGATTCCCTCCGTTGATGTTGTCCACAGGAGGTAGCTGATCATTTATTTCAGCTTCATTCACCTCCTCTTCATTGCCCATTGACTGCTGTTCCAGTACAGTCAAACGATCCCTCGTATCAAGTAGGGCAGCAAGGATTTCATCCAGCTTTTGGGCAGTTGCTGCTTCTCCACCCTGCAACGGGTTATTCGCAGCATTCCCTCTTGTCCTGACCATTTTCTGTTCAATAAGAAAATGTAAACTTTATTAATAACGTGGACTCATTAGGTCCAAGAGCTGCAACCTTCAGCTCTGATACCAAGATGTAACATCCCCATTTTAAAACACCAGAACAAGGGAATTTTTTTTTTTTTTTTTTTTAAAATAACGTTCTCTGTTATGAATTATAAAATTCAAACACACGTTCGAGATTTAGTAATTGTTCTCTGCCCAAACCACACAGTTTGGATCATACAATTTCTTTCAAAAACGAATGTTCCCTGTTCACATATTTACAATATGGAACACACATTCAATGCCATTCAATCTCATAACAGATTCTATATGCTGCTGTAAATGACTCGATGAACTGCCGATCTTCCATTTTCATGGCTCGGAGTTTCAACGATCCTTCATTTCATGACTCGGCAACAACCGATCCTTCATGTACATGACTCGGCAACAACCGATCCTTCATGTCTGTTTATGCATAGTATATTTTATATACTTGTTCTCATAACCTTCCCCGGTTATCGAAGTGATCCATTTAAGAAGCCTATCTGAATATCTGTTACTGATATTCATCTGACATCCTGCATCTTAAATTAAGTGATAAGGACAACGCAACCAGCAATTGCGATACTTTGGCCAAAGATTTTCACATGCTTTGCATGATCATATTCCTGAATGTGATACACATCTACGGAATACGTCCTTCACTTCACTTCACCTGTTATCTAGAATGGTCTTTCCTGGTTCCTACCAGTCCTCATTGTTTAAGTTCCGTTTTAAACTTTCGATACCAGCCAGTAATATGAGCGGGTATAGGAAGGCACTCCTGGTAACTAAAGATACGCAGACATACGGTGTCGTTACCCCACGACTCCGTGTGTCTGATTACCTTTAGTATTCCGGAGTCACTCCGTATACCAGATCATACCCTATCCCCACCCCAGCTAAGATCTACACATTCAGCCTATGTATTCTAAATGTTTTAATTCGGGAGGGCATTGCTATATGTCAGCTGCAACAATGTGTCGTCATGAAGACCCCGTCTTCATGAAGACACCTTGCTGTAGCTGGCGTATACCAATGTCCTGCAGAATTCTCCCAACGAGAATACACATCCTGCCCAAGTGACTTAGCCACGAGTTAATAGTTTAAGCAATTTTCAGCATCCACGCTGATCCCTTGATCCTCGTTTCCGTTGCAGTTGTATATAACTAAGAAGGACTAAACTGTCCTTTAGTTCGTTATGTATCGTCTCCTTCGTACCGAAGGGTTACATTTCCTTACTTGGTCCATTTCTTAATCATTAGATTAAGCATTCCGTACCGACGGACATAATAAGTTTACCTACTAAACTTAACCAAGATGTTTCCAACTGCAACTTATTTCAGAATATTAACTTATTAGACGTCATTCAAACGAGGTCTAATCCTTGAGAAATGAATTCATTTATTTCCCTTCAACGTTATATAGTTAAGGATCATTAGTTATGAACATATGCATCCAATAACCTTTATTCTGAATTTTATCAAACGGGATCATTAATGAGGTTCGAAAACGAAGTTCGAATACTCCCAATTTAAATTGATATTCCTTAGCTCCTAAGCTAATCCTGAATACCCTCTGATTATAAAATCATATTCTTCTTAATCCTTTTTAATGTCAATTCAAAATTCATCTTTACCCAAGTATGAATTAATTGCATTGTTCAACTTAAAGGTTGTATTTAAGTAAGAATAGATATCAGTTTCAATTCAGCATCCATCCGAGGATTATGAAACGATTCCAAATCAAGAATTAACACCTTATTCCCAATTTATATAACAATATCAAACTGATATAATTATTGAAAATATCACACTTGTAACTGTATTCAATATTTCAAGTCATAATTTGTACATTTGCCAATCCAACTGATTGGGTATAACTTATACAAAGCCTCCATACAACTCATGGACAGAAGAATATATTTTCTTCGTTCACAATTCCTCAAAGAGGAATAAAAGCAACAGTTACAATTTAATTTACATTTAATCAAGAGACATCAGAAAACAGCCAAGTCTTCATTCTAATCAAATTCCATCTGCAAAATGAATTGCACGGGTCAGTTCAATGAACTGAGCACATTAAGCACTTATCCTTAAAATAAGATGCTTCAACTAACTGTTTCAATAAAAGAACCCTGCTTTTATGAAACAACAGCAAAACATCAATCTCGAAAAGCACAAAAGAGAGATCAGCATAACCACTAATTCATCAAAATATCATCACAACCAGCCAAGGGACTGCTGTCCCGTTTTCACATAATCATTGCAAGTATCAATTTACAGTATTTGCAAAGTTAGGAATACAAGTAGCTTGCTGCCTACATAGCATACAGTTATCTTTTCCACGCCTTTCATTAATAACAAATGCAAAGGATGAAACTAACTGAAGATAAATCCATTACTTTCCTTTCCGTTCATGAAGCATGTTAATTTTAAGCATTCAAGTACAACAAGAAAGCGAACAGCAATGCATATAGTAGCTCCCATCTAAGCACTATAAAATTCATCATTCACGAATTCCAGATTTCCAACTAAATGAAAGAAGAAAGATCATTTTTCTAAAACATTAATTCATATCTCTATTTCTTTCCACATGACTGTCCTAACAGTGGAATCCAAACGAAATTCAATTCAAGATAACAGTTCAGAGTGAAACTTACAAAATCCACTCGGAATTCACTTTCTGGCAGCAAGAATAATTTCATTTATTCCAGCTTTAAATGCCAAACAGGTTAGTAAGAACATTATATCCATATCGTGGAGCATACCATTCAATTGTATCAGGTACTGCTATACTAAAGATTCCTAAAACAGATTAGTACAACATTCGGTACATCCGAGATCATAACCATATAAGGTTACATACCATATAGTTCATAATAAAGAAAATGGTATTTCTTTCGCTGCATACTAAACAGAAACAGTATTTCAATCATGCAATCACTTAATCACATAATGATCTAATTCTTAGTAACGTACCCCGTTCAGAATGAATAAATTTATTCATTACTGTTACCTAAGCAAGACAACTCAACTTAGAGCAGATAACAGATAAATTCTCATTGATAAGCATCTCACAAACAGTACAGCTGCAATCCAACGAGCTACAGTAATGAACATCCAGCCAAGTTTGCATTCACAAGATAGTAAAAACATAATAATATCAGAAGGTCAAACTTTGACTGCTAACGCAATGGAATCACCTTCATTAAGCATGAGGAATTTATAATCATTCATTGCACAGAATGAAAACTAGTTTATAGTTGCGTCAATAGCCTGATTAAGAAGCCGTTCAGTATCAAGAAAACACAATGAACCATATCTACACCGTAAGAGAGTCATACTTCATTAAGGAGTTCAGAAGGAAAAACTATTCCTTTTTCCAACTCTCACGAACATTCATATAAAATTTTAATGTCCATTCCTTAAAAGACAAATACCATTTCTTCATAATCCGAAATAGCAAGGGGAGAAGAGTAATCTTATCCCTTTTAAGCAAGAAGAAAATGAACAGAAATATAAACGTGCATAAATCTTTCCTTTTCCCAAGGAAATTCAGTGTGCTTATAAAGAAAAAACAATTTGTATTCACTCTTTCAACAATAATCAACACAGCAGATCTTTTACCCTATTTCACGAATTTATTTCCTTTTCAAAAGAAGTTTCAATATATTACGACCTTAAACTTCTCTATGGTACGAGTTCAATTACTCATAGAAAACCGAATGACCACTTCCATCCAAAACCCAAACAATACAAGAAGAAGTGTCTACATTTCTCAAAAGAAATGGTATTCTAATAAGAACTACTTATCAATCATTATTCTCTTCCTTTCCGTTTGTTAACAATACAACGTCAAGTTGTTCACAAGTGGAAACAACTCAAAAAGAAAAAGTACAGTCACAAATATATATATTCATATATATATGATCAATAAATCTTTTCCATTACTGTCAAACGTCCAGCACACGGGAAGATACATCATTCAATTGCAAGGACGGATTAACCACAACAGCAGGGGACAATATTTCCCTATTGTTTCCAAAATGACAGCAAGATTCAATGAAACCCATTTCATAGAAATATATACGACTGTATCTCCACTTGTCTCTTTTTGTTTACATAGCAGTTCCTCATATAACAGCAAGAAAAGATTGCAATAAAGAACAATTTCACCATAAGGGCGATTGCACAGTCTATTCCATTTTCGAACAACACGAACAGAGAAAGGAATATCCACATTTCAAACCATTTATACAGTCAACAATCAATACTGAAAATCATTTCCAACATGATTCGAGCAAGAACAAATCAAGGCCGAGCAACCAGAAGCAAATTTCTTATCATTTTCCAAAGAAAAGAAGCAAGAACCAACAAAAATCCATTTCCAAATCAACTCAACAACAATCATGCAATCCCAACCCAAGAGCAGGGTTGTTTTAATGAAACATTTAATCAAAGCAAAGATTTTAAAGAGAAGGGCTTAACATGCCTGAGATCTCTTTTTCAGAGCTCGAAGAAAACGTTGTTTGCCGCGTTTTTCTTCCACAACGGCAACACAATATTCCCAGCACTCCCTTCCTTCTTCTGGCTTATCAACAGCCTCGAAACTTCCAAGAAAATGTTAAATGCCAAGAGCTGGTTCGACTGAACCAGACCAAAGAAACCAAATGCAGAGCAACTTCGGCCAAACCAAATCGAAACAATGAAAGATCAAATTCCCTCATGCTGTTTCCAAGGCGAGCTGGTCGCGAGGACCAAAAACCATTAATGCATTAAAGGCTTTGCCTTTTTCCTTACTTTCCGCGCCACCGCCACTTGAGTTGGCAAATTCCAATTTCAAAATTTCCAAGCAAACTGAACTTGGCTCCATTCCAAATGGATGCCTCTATTCCTTACCTGTCCCGCCAAAACTGGCGCTGTCCACGTAGGGGCTTTTAAATAAATGCTAATGAATACTCCCCTCCATCCTTATCCTCTCCTTCCAAGGGTCTGCGCGCCCTTTTTAGATTAGGATTAGTTTAGGTGGCATGTGTGTTCAACCTAGGCCTTAGTTTAGTCTTAGGTTTTTATTTTCCCCTTTTTTTTTTTTTTTTAATTTAAAAATCCATTTAGGATAGTAGTGTAGGATGCATGTTAGGACTTAGGATTAGTTTAGGTTTAATCCACACTAACCACTAACACTAACAATTTCCATCCCGCCCCTACTAACATCCACGTTAACGCAGAGCAGGACGTTCCGTCCTTCCGATTACATGCCAAGGTCACCCGTGTCCAGGTGTTTCTCGCCCCACGAGGTCCCGAATTCGACAGTACAAGGTTCAAGAATCGAACCCCTGTCGTTGGCATCTACGTGCTAGCTATTCACACCTGTAATCAGGCGCTGCACGCTCATAATAATCCTAGTCCAGTTCAAGTGTGAATCAACATAGAAACACAAGAGGACCTCAGCATACTTGAATCAATGGAATTGATTCTGGGTATGCTGTCAATCAGCACAAGAGCAAGCAATTATACGACAATCTGTCGCCACATCAGCAAACACACAAGTACAATATTTGCTGTTCCATGCAATAAATCACAATATGCAAGAATCCAAATTAGCAACACATTCTCTTAAGATCAAAACATATCTTAACATGTTTGCTTCCATTCCAAGAGCTATAACAGTATGTAAAACATTCACCAAGTTAACATACAAAATCAGAGTGTTAGGTTCACTTCGCGATTTCTCAAGTACAACTGGCGAGTTCCCAACACTCGAATGGGCTTAACCACGATTATTCCTGGGTCTTGGACCTGCAAGGAATTCCAATTTAGCACATGTGATAAATCTGTCACGTATTTCTTAAGCAAAGAAATATGAAAAACATCATGCATTTGAGACAAAGCAGGAGGTAATGCTAGACGATAAGCTACAGGGTTGATTATTTCAATAATTTCAAAAGGTCCCACGTAACGTGGTGACAACTTGGCAGCCTTGCCAAAAGTTATGGAGCTCTTTTTCGGCTTCACCCGAAGAAAGACCTTCTCTCCAAGTTTATAATGCCTGTCAACCCGCTTCAAGTCTGCATAGCTCTTCTGCCTATTGGCAGCCTCCTTTAGATGTTCCCGAATCATTTTGATTTGCTGTTCCATTTCCATAAGGATTTCTGGCCCAATTACCTCTCTGTCCTCAACGCTGTCCCAGCTGACAGGGGTTCTGCATTTTCTTCCATACAATGCTTCAAAGGGCGCCATTTTTAAAGAGGCATGATAGGTGTTATTGTAAGCAAATTCTACCAGCGGAAGGTATTCCTCCCATTTATACTGCTGGTCCATACAATACATCCTCAGCATGTCCTCTAAAACTTGATTAACTCTCTCAGTCTGTCCATCCGTTTCTGGATGATATGCAGAACTGAAGTTTAATTTAGTTCCCAAGGCTGCATTAAGCGTTTGCCAAAACCTTGATGTCATCCTCGGATCTCTGTCCGATATGATTAATTCCGGTATTCCATGCAACCTGAAGATTTCATGTACAAATCTTCTTGCTAAAACTGGTGCATCGTCCTTTAAATTACCAGCAATGAAGTGTGCCACTTTGGTCAATTTGTCGACTACAACCAGGATAATGTCATGTTTATTTCTTGACATAGGCAATCCTTGAACGAAATCCATCGTTATCACTTGCCACTTATACTGCGGAATGCTGTGGGGATACAATAATCCAGAAGGGTGCATATGTTCCGCTTTAACACGCTGACATTCCAAGCAGTGTGTTACAAACTCTACCACATCCTTTTTCATTCCCTTCCAAAAATATTGCTGCTTAAGATCAGCAAGCATTTTTGTGATGCCAGGGTGTCCAGAAAAAGGTGAATTATGGAATTCAGTGAGCAATTTCCCTCTTAAGTCATTGGCCACAGGTACATATACCCGGTTTTCAAATCTCAGAACTCCTTCGTTATCAAAACGAAATCCCTTATACCTGCTGTCCTGCGGGTCTGCAGCAAGTGCTGATTTGACTTGCTGAAAATAGGGATCTGATTCTAAGGCATCTTTTACCTCATCCTTAAACTGAGTTCTTAACGTTATAAGAGCAGAGATATGCTTCCTTCGACTCAGAGCATCTGCTACTCTATTTTCCTTGCCCTTAATGTAGCTTATATCAAAATCATACTGAGACAGAAATTCTAACCATCTTCGTTGCCTTGCATTCAGATTTGGCTGAGTAAAAATATACTTCAGCCCCAGGTGGTCTGTTTTTAATTCAAAGGGCTTGCCAAGAAGGTAATGCCTCCATATTTGAAGCGCATGTACTATGGCAGCGAGTTCAAGATCGTGTGGAGCATAGTTCTGTTCATGTAACTTAAGCTTTCTGCTTTCATAAGCGATAACATGGTTATTCTGTAACAAAATACCCCCAAGGCCTTCTCCTGAGGCGTCCGTTACAACCATAAAATCTCCATTTGGATCAGGTACAGTCAAAATAGGTGCTGTAGTTAACTGCTCCTTTAACTTTTTAAAGGCAGATTCACATTTGTCTGTCCAGACAAATTTCTTTTCTTTCTTCTGCAACGAAGTGATTGGGGCAGCAATTTTTGAAAAGTCCTTAACGAACTTTCTATAATATCCAGCCAAGCCCATGAAGCTCCTTACTTCGTGCACGTTCTTAGGTGCAGGCCACTCAGTTATAGCTGTGATCTTTGAAGGGTCAACAGCTATCCCGTCTTTGCTTATAACGTGTCCCAAATAATGCACCTCTGCATCATAAAAGGAACATTTGGACAGTTTGCCATACAACTTCCTCTTTCTTAAGATTTCCAGCACTATCCTGAGATGTTCTTGGTGCTCTTCGACATTTTTAGAGTATATAAGAATGTCGTCTAAGAATACAAGCACAAACTTGTCTAAGTATTCTTGAAAAATGTTATTCATTAGATTCATGAAGGCGGCAGGTGCATTAGTCAGCCCAAAAGGCAACACCGTGAACTCATAGTGCCCATACCTCGTTCTAAAAGCTGTTTTATGAATATCTTCCTCTTTTATTCTCAGCTGATGGTACCCTGACCGCAGATCTATTTTTGAATAGACTGATGCTCCTCGCATCTGATCAAACAGATCATCGATTCTTGGAAGTGGGTATCGATTTTTAATGGTTGCTTTATTCAGCATTCTGTAATCAATGCACAGCCTCAGGGTGCAATCTTTTTTCTTTACAAAAATTACCGGCGCTCCCCAAGGTGAGACGCTCGGTCTGATCAGCCCCTTAGTCAGAAGTTCTTGTAACTGAGCCTTCAGTTCTACCAGCTCAATGGTAGTCATTCTATAAGGTGCCTTAGATATGGGTTCCGTTCCTGGTTTGATCTCTATAGCGAAGTCAAACTCACGTTTGGGCGGAAGACCCGGCAATTCCTCCGGAAACACATCACGGAAATCCCTCAACAATGGATATCTTTCCATGAAATCATTATCTTCCTTTCATTTTCTGTCATTTTTACCGCATACAAAGTGCAGCCTCTGTTTTTAGCCCTCTTTAGTTGCATAGCCGTCAGTTTCCTAACTGCAACTTCCCGTTTTACACCTTGAATGACTGCTGCTTTCTGCAGGTCATCAAGGCAACAGATTTGTTTTTCATAACAGTCAACCTTTGCCTTATGTTCAGCCAACCAGTTAACTCCAATAATGATATCATATGATCCTAGAGGAGTGACATACAAGTCAACTTCGGTGGAGAACCCAGGCAGGTCAAGAATTGCCCCAAAAAGGCACATTTCAACTGTATGGACAGCATTATTCCCATAATGCACTGTCCATGTTTTATCCATTCTCGCAGCCTTTCTTTTTAATTTCATAGCAAGTTTAGTAGAAATAAAACATTCTGTAGCTCCAGTATCAAAAAGTACAACTACAGGTTTACCGAATAACTTACCCGTAACTTCTATGGGCGTCACTTGCTTTTCAGCTTGTCTGTTAGACACTGCAGCATGTATCCTATGCTGCTGTCCGCGATCATCCTTCTTCAGAGGACAGTGATTCGCATAGTGGTCCTTTCCACAGTTGAAGCATCCTCCAGCTGGCCCTTTTCTAGGTTCAAATTTGTTACCAGCCTTAAAGTTATCGTTCTGGCTTCCATAGGACTTCTGTCCAATGCCATTAACTTTTGGAAAGCTGTTCCGCACACTATTTACAGGTCTGTTCATCACAGGTTTCTTGTTGTTATCTACAACAATTTTATTTTTCACACCAAACCTTTTCCAAGGTCCCCTTTTTGGTGCAAGAGACGAAGAAGGATTGGGAATCTTCTTCCTTATCTCTTCCCTGTGAGCAGATATTGCTCTCAATTTCTGTTCCTGTCTGATTGCCTTTTCAACAACTCCATCCATGGTGGTTGGGCCGTGGACATCCACTTCGCCACCAATGATGGGATTCAGTCCCATTATGAATTTCCGTATTCTGAACTTCTCGTCAGCTTGGTACTGCGGCACATACTTAAGGAGTTTAGTAAACCCTTCCCAGTATTCCGTCACCGACAGCCTTCCTTGCGACCAGTTCTGAAATTCAGTCATTTTCCTATCAAAATAGAGTTGAGGCAGCCATCTTTGCCTAAAATAACCCTTAAATTGATCCCAAGTTATGTCTGATTCGACAATATTCAGCTCAACCTTACGGTTGTCCCACCAGGATGATGCTTCATGAGAAAGCTGATATGCTCCCCATATCGCTTTAGTCTCTTCAGAGAAGTTTCTTATTGCAAAGTATTTCTCCATTTCACTGAGCCAGTTCTCAGCTCCGTCCCCAAGAGTTGTTCCATCAAACTTTGGAGGACTTATTCTCTTTATATCATTTGTAAGTTCAGCTGCTAATCTTGCCCTTTTATTTTCAGGGGGATTAGGAGCAATTACATTATTATCATCAACACCCGGATTCCCTCCGTTGATGTTGTCCACAGGAGGCAGCTGATCATTTATTTCAGCTTCATTCACCTCCTCTTCATTGCCCATTGACTGTTGTTCCAGTACAGTCAAACGATCCCTCGTATCAAGTAGGGCAGCAAGGATTTCATCCAGCTTTTGGGCAGTTGCTGCTTCTCCACCCTGCAACGGGTTATTCGCAGCATTCCCTCTTGTCCTGACCATTTTCTGTTCAATAAGAAAATGTAAACTTTATTAATAACGTGGACTCATTAGGTCCAAGAGCTGCAACCTTCAGCTCTGATACCAAGATGTAACATCCCCATTTTAAAACACCAGAACAAGGGAATTTTTTTTTTTTTTTTAAATAACGTTCTCTGTTATGAATTATAAAATTCAAACACACGTTCAAGATTTAATAATTGTTCTCTGCCCAAACAACACAGTTTGGATCACACAATTTCTTTCAAAAACGAATGTTCCCTGTTCACATATTTACAATATGGAACACACATTCAATGCCATTCAATCTTATAACAGATACTATATGCTGCTGTAAATGACTCGATGAACTACCGATCTTCCATTTTCATGGCTCGGAGTTTCAACGATCCTTCATTTCATGACTCGGCAACAACCGATCCTTCTTACATGTTGGCAACAAATCCTTCATGTCATGTTTATGCATAGTATATTTTATATACTTGTTCTCATAACCATTCCCCGGTTATAGGTGAAGTGATCCATTTAAGAAGCCTATCTGAATATCTGTTACTGATATTCATCTGACATCCTACATCTTAAATTAAGTGATAAGGACAACGTTTGAACTAGCACATATTAGTGACATACTTGGTCATAGGGAGCCACTCATGATGACTTAAGGGTACATAGAGAATACTCAATCGACTTTATTATGATGAATGTGTCTAGTTACCCTAAGTAATACACAGTTGACTTCACTATGCCAAATCATATGTTAATCCTGTCACCTGTAGAGGATAGAACTATGTTCAATCTAGAATTGAGTCAGATCTAGTTAAACAAACCTCTGTCAGTGCTTAAGGGTGTTGCAGGTTACATAGTTTAACTTCAACACTAGTATCCTATAAGGAACCAAGTCTGTCATACGAAGGTACACTACTGGTTAGCATGTGTACATCCAACAGAACCAATAGAGTTTCCTCATGATGACTACACATACCTTCAAGGAGGTCTAAGTTTACCTTACCCATTAATCTTAGAATCTGAGATTCACCCCCTATTACAAGCAACCTTCCTAAATCTAACATTCCTTAAGTCATTTATCCTAGCTTGGGTTGTTTATAAGTTGAAACTGAATTCGAGATAGGTCATGGCGTAATTGTAATTAACTTTAGCTTAACAACAGTTATTTGATTATAGAAGGCAACATACCTTCATAAGGTTTTGTAGCTTTAATTGAATCATTCCAAGGAGTTGTATGGAATCCTCTGATCAAGGGATAGGTTCTATCCAGTTATAAATTGTGGAATGATTATGATTATGGAAACAAACTTACCATTATTTCAGATACATTATTTTGAGAGATAAAATATCCCTGTTGTTAAGTGTCTAACCTCCATATACCCTTTTGTCCTACAATTCACACTAGCTTAAAAGACTTATGTATGTATCATTTAAATCCCTTCATATGCCTACAAGTTTCCTCTTTAAATGAAGTCACCTAAAACTTGCCCTTGTGTTCTAGTAAGGTAAGAGGCGCACGACATTAGGTGTCCATGAAAATTATGCACCCTTGGCGCAGGACTAAGAGGCACATTACATAAGGTGTCCAACGAGTAAGATGCAACTTACAAAAAGATAGGAGGTTCAAATTTCCTATCTACAGGTGTCTGAATGAAAAGATAATTCACATCTTATTACAATGTCAGGTAACTTGAGGCCATGACATAAGGTTCGATTCACAATGAATGGATACACCTTTTACAATACTATGCAGGTATAAGACATATTGTACTGTCAAAAAAGGTCAAGACAATAAGGAATACATGGATTTTCACTCCCTTGGCGCAGGTAATAGGCACATCTAAAGAAGGTGTCGAATCAGAATGGACGCGATATTAAGGTAAGAATTTTAGGAGCAACAATACATCATGCCTCTTTTATCAGTTGTATTCATTAGCTTATATCAATAGTTTTGACATGCGTCCATTTAAGCAGGTAACAATTGCTAGTGCAGGTCAGTTCATTAAACACGAAAATGGACTAAGCGCCCATTGGCATGATTTGCCTTTAATAACTATTTGCACGATTCAGAAGGTGTCATCTACCTACTGGATGAAACAACAAGAGTTAAGCAGGAAGCGCATCATATGGGGTATAAAAGGAGCACAATTCGACATGGTAGATCTGAATTTGATAAGCCAACTGGTGCTTAGCATAATTAACAAACTGACAAGGAGGAATATCAAATAAGTCAACCTGATGAATTGCAGTGCTCACAGCACCCCTGGATGCAGATCAGGCTTCTAGGTTGATCACTCTAGCATCCAGTGTGATTGCACAACATGGAAACCTCTCTCCAAGCGTGGGACTTGTGAAACTGAGAGAGGAATCTCCAGATTAGAGGCTGGTTCCTCAAACTCCTCTGATTTAGATCTAATGCTTGCACAACTACAGAGGTTTAGATCCTAATCCTACTCTAACTTGCAAGGAGACAGGGGTAGAAGTGCAAGAAATTGAAACTAACTAAAGATGGTGATGCACCAAAAGGAGTGGTGAAAACATATTATGTCATGCAAATAGACACAGACCAGAGATTCACAACATAGAAACATACACAGACTGATAGGATATAACTTAGGATCTGAAATGAAGTCAAATAATACAAACAGAGGACTGAAACCCATTCACTAAGAGCTTGCATTATCATTTCTTGGAACAGTATCATACAAATACACTGCATTACACCCTCAGAGAGGCAAAAGAAAACTGTTAACAATCTTTTGGAGAGGTCTGATACTTGCATCAATTCACGTTTTGTTGCTGGAGGTGAAAGAAGAAGTTTGCTATGGCAAAAAAATGTTCCCCCTTTAGAAATGAGCCAAATCTGGATCATTTTACATTGCATAGGGTCGAGCCCAGGGAGACAGAAACGTACAAAATTCTGCATGAGAGCCCATCCCTCCTCGACTGTAGATGTATTAAAATAGCATGGGGGACCTTACAAACCCATAAATCAATTCTGTCATTTTGACTGAATTACAGGAGAATGCGACCCATTCTGCATTAAATCTGGTCGCTGAAATGTCACTTCTGCCATGAACATGCGTCAGAGCCATTTCTCAATTTTCTCTCTCCAGACTACACCAAAATCAAGATTAACCCCAGAATCACGTAGAGAATTTCATAAGCTTTCCGTTGATATAAAGAACGTGCAAATCCGAGCTCTGGATCAAAAGATATGGACGATCTGAAGATTTAGGGCACAAAACAGGCGAAACGGATTTTTAAATATTCTTCCCGCGCTCTGCCACCTGGATGACACGTGGCACGTGCATTGATCGACAGGGGTGCTGAGCAGACCTCTCTCTCCTTTAGCTTTTTGGGCTAAAACTTTGAAATTCTCTAACTTGTGGGTCAATTCCTTGATCCTTGGACACGTGGTCCTGCTATTTCATTGGTTCGGGCTAAACCCTTTAAAACTCGCCCTTTGACTTTTTGACTTTTTTCCCTGTGACACGTGTCATGATTTGATTGGTTCTCGGCCTGCCAGATTTTTCGCGTCCACCGCGTCCATTTGTCCCGGATGTCCCAGTGCTGTTTGGGACAAAAACTTCTGGATCCTGCCCAAAATGGGCTTCCCTGTCCCATTTGTCTGCATTACTTGTGACACGTGTTGGTGATCTGATTGTCCCTCTCAGTGCTGAATTTTTCGGCGGTTCGCGTCCTCCGCGCCCCATTTGTCCCACTTTGTCCCAGACTAGTTTGGGACAAATTCTTTTCTGGATTCACCCGATTCACCGGCCGGTTCGTATTTCCTCTTTCGGCCCAAATGTCCCAAATGCTTAGTGCGAAAGTTCTCCTTTTCGGCCGAATCTGGGCAGTTCGCGTCCTTCGCGTCTTCTTGTCCCAAATGTCCCAGTGCAGTTAGTCGATTTTCTTCTCCTTTGGCCGAACCGGCTTTCCGCGTCCCTACGCATCCTCGATCGTCCCAGAAAATGTCCCTTTGCCCTGCGGGCCACCTGGAGGCTTTTCGGCTGATCCGCCCCTTGTCCCAAATGTCCCAACTGCTTCCGAGGACTAGGACTTAGCCAATTTTCACAATTTTTCCTGGCCCAAGCTTGTTTTCTGCAACTTTTTCACATTTTCTCAGAGCTTGCTCTTTCCTTTCTTTGGCCAGGGGAGTTAGAAAAAATCTGAGGGGACCCTAGAAACATGATTTTTGCTCTGAATCAATCAATTTGCCTGGGACTTGAGAATTCTGATGCATGTTATCAAAATTACCCTGGGGGGTGAATTTTGGATAACAATTTGGTGACTCAGCGGGGGTATCTGCCTGCTAGATGAAGATACCAGTTGCCTGAAGCAGTCCATTGGGCATGGAGTCATCAAATATTCTAGTTTAGAACCCTAACTGACTCAGAATGTGTAAGGAGGAAGATGGAATATCACCTGATGAAAGCAAAGACTGCTAAACATCTCCATGGACAGCAAGCTGTGCCAAGCACTTAGGGAAAACAAAACTAACCTACAGCAAAACAATGTGCACAAGCACTTGGAGGAAAGAAAATCTAATCTAATATTTACAAGGTAGTGAACTTCCCTCTAGAAGCAATGCTTGAGATAGATTCCATTGACTGGAATCTACAGTTCTTCACCATCCAATGAGGCCAATTGGAAAGCATTGTTGTTCTTGCACTTTGTGACCATGTATGGGCCACTCCAAATGGCATCAAATTTTGAATGCCTTCCCGGTTTTGCTCTATCCATATCCCATTTCAACACTAGATCTCCAACTTGAAAAGATCTATTCTTGGCCTTCCTATCAAAGGTCTTCTTGATCAAAGCTTGATCCTTTTCCATTGCTTGGGATGCCTGATCTCTGATCTCTTGCAGCTCCATCAACTCTGCATACCTCACCTCCATGGGCTCAAACTCTAGCAACTCTAGCTGCTTCATGAGTTCCAACGTTGGCAACTCAAGTGACATGGGAAAGATTGCCTCTCTTCCATAGACAAGCCTGTCAATGGAGAGTTACCTGTGGATCTTTTGGGAGTTATCCTATCAGCCCATAAGGCATGATTTCAGTTTGGTATGCCAAGACCTCTGATTCTCATCAAGAGTCCTCCTAATGATCCTCAACAAGTTCTTGTTTGTAGACTCGGCCTGGCCATTACCCTGAGGGTAATAGTTCGATGAAGTGCTTAGGTAAATCCCGTTCTTGACAGCCCACTCAGTCACCTCCATAGATCCAATGAATGCCAATGCATTATCAGAGATTATTGTAGCAGGTACACTAAATCTGGTTGTTATCCCCTCATAAAAGTCTAAGATGCTAGACTCATTTGCCTCTTTGAGTGCTACTGCTTCTGTCCACTTGGTGAAGTAGTCTGTGGCTGTCAAAATCCATTTGTGCCCTTGGCTTGAATTGGGATTAATGACTCCAATGAAGTCCAAACCCCATTGCATGAATGGCTGGTCAACTGAGATTGGATGCAATGGAAGGGCAGCAAACTTCTCTTTTCCTGTGAAGAATGCACAATTCTTACACCTCTTGATCCATGCATAACAATCACTGAAGATTTTAGGCCAATAATAACCAGACCTTCATGATTTTTAGAGCTGTCACTCTTGGTGCAAAATGGCCACCAGCTGGTCCACCATGGAACTCTTCCAACACCCTTTGAATCTGATTTGTGCTAATGCATCTCAGCAGCACTCCATTCACATCTTTCTTGAACAAAACTCCATCAACAATGGCATATGGGATAGCCTGCAATCTGAAGTGTCTCCTTTGGGTCTTTTTCATCTCTGGAGGGCATAGGCCTGTGCTTAGGAAGTGCATAATACCTTGGGTCTTAACAAGGAGTGGGGGAACATTGTTTTCTTCTTGATTGCCACTTGGCTCATGGCTGTCACTGGACTGTCAAAACAGCTTCTTCTTCTTGCATACTTCTTTTTGCTTCCCCAAAACTTAGCTGCTCACACAATCCTTTCCCTCTTACCAGCTTGGTGATCTTGATCTCAATGTCATACTCCATGACACGGGTGATCCAACCTGCCCTTTTCTCATTCAAATCCTTGTTGAGGAGGAAGTCCTTAACCCCAGCATGTGAGACCAGCAACTGGACCTTGTTGTTTGAGACTAAATGCTTGAATTTCTTCAAGCTTCTGATTACTGTAAGCACATGCTTCTCAATAAAAGAGTACCTCACCTCACAGTCATCTAGGCTCTGGCTGAAGAAGGCAACCGGCTGCTCATCATTATCTTTGTTCTGCTGTACCAAGAATGGTAGAAATAGTGTCATCACCTCCAAATGCATAGAGGATGAAATCCTTGGAGAAGTCTGGGTTGATGAGAGTTGGTGCTTGAGAGATGGCTTCTTTGATTGCTTCAAAACTCTCCTTGCCTTCTGCTGTCCACATTAAAAGCCATGCTCTTCTTTAACATTTTGGTGATGGGCTTGACAAGGGCTGCAAAATCTGGGACAAACCTGTGGACAAAGTTTGATCCTTCCCAAGAAGCTCTGAAGGGCTTTCTTGTGGCTTGGCAATGGTAGTTCTCTTATGGCTTCAACCCTCTCTGGATCAATTGCTCATCCCTCTTTGGAGACAATATAGCCTAGAAGTTTCCCATCATGAGCCAGGAACTATAACTATTTTTTTGGGATTCAATGATACCCCAAATCTTCTACACCTCTGAAATACCTACCTCAGATGAAAAAGGTTGTTCCACTGCATTTTTGGAGAATACAGTGATTTCCATCAAGATACCTAGTCCCTATATTTCCTAGGATTATAAAAATGTTGAATGTGATTTATCCTGGTGTCTTTGGAAAGTGGTCTGGCTGACCAATTATTACATTTGAAAAACCAAATGGCATCTATAATTTTGTAAAAAACAGGGATCATTTCAAACCCCTGTTAGATGAAGGGAAATAGTAGCCCTAAAGCATCCACTAGGCATGGAGTCAAGAATGATATCCTGATACTGATCATTTTTTATTTGAAAATTTGATCCCTAAGCTGCTATGAGCCCAACTACTTGTTCTTAGTGACCTTGAACCTTCCCGTGTGTCCACACTCTCAATTTTCATAAGAAATCTTGAAAGAAGGCATCTGAGAGTAGAAAATTGTTTTGACTCGGGGCTTTCATCTATCCCTGAATGGACTATCTCGAATACAGATTTTAGTTTCTCTACATTTGTGTTTTATTTTAAAATTAGCAACTGTTACAGGCAACTATGAGTCTCTCTGCCATGAATACTGAAGGGCCTGGCCTCAGTAGCTCTAGAGCAATACGAACAAAACTTATGTACAAATAAAAAAATCATACATGCCTCAAATGAGACATGCAGAGTATGGACAAGCACTTCTTTTGCTAAAAGAAAAATCTAAACCTACTCCTACACTAATCCTAACAAATAAAATCTAAACAAATCTTGCCACATGTAGGGAGAAATAGCTTCCCTTCTTCAAAATTTGGGACCATGTGGTTCATTTGGCACCAGACATGGTCAGAAATGAGAGTAAAAAACCACCTTGCAGATGGTGTCTCGCCCTCCTCAAAGTATCAATAAACACAATATACACCTCCTGGAGTTGTTCTGCACTTAGATTTGGGAGGCGCTGCTGCTGACCTTTGGTGCTTTGTAGCTCAACCTCATGCTCTTAAATGAGCATGACCGGTGGCAACTCTCTTGGCTTTGATGAAGCCAAGTACCTAATTGGGCACGGTCTGATCCTTTGGATGTGCTCCTTGCTCTGAATTTCAACTCCAAGAATGGAGTCTTCTTTTTTACTTTCTTGGATGGATTATGTGAGAGGGATGAGGGCATCCTCTTACCTTTTCTCTTCCTTCTCCTATAAAGAACATGGAAGACTCATATCTTCCAGCCTTGGTTCCAGAAAGATGTTATAAAGTGAAAGATGTTGTACTTGAATGCTCTCCTTCATGGTAGTAGGATCGTGTGCTTGGAAGATGGATGATGGAGGAGCAAATGATGTTATCTCCTCAGGATCCTCTCCATCAAAGAAATCCTCTAAGTCTGATAGGTAGTATGCCTCCTTTTTGTCTTGCTGCATGTGCTCTAACTCCTCCATGGTGTCCTCCTAATTTGTAACTAGCTCACCATGGTTCCCTTCATCCTCAAATGTGAAGTTTGAAAGCTCAAAATCCTCTTCAACATTAGATCTTGAAGGAGATGAAGTGGGAGGAAGAACGAGAGGTTCTTCTGTGTCCTGCTCCACACTTGGATCCTCTGAAACTATATAGTCCTCCTCTATCATGGGTTCATCAATCAAATTAATCCCTTGAAATGAAAGAAACAAATCTTAAATGATGCTTTCTTCATTGAGTGGTATCAACTCTCATTTGATCTCTCCCAGCTACTCCTCTTCAATGGGACTTGGAACTGATTGTTCCTCCTCCTTAACTAGTATTACAACTTGGATTAGATCAACACCCTCTTTAGATAGAGTGCCATTAGGGACACTGCATTTAGAGCAAACAGACCATTGATCTTCTTGTTCTTGTTCTTGTTCTTGTTCTTGTTCTTCTTTTGCTGCAAACTCAGCCTCGGCCACCATTGTTTCTTCAACTCTAACCTCCTTTATTGGCTTAACCATCAAGGGGATCTTTGTAAACCCAAATTTAGTAGTCTAACTCTTCAAATTGTCTGTTATTTCTTTTTTGTTGGGTTCCTCTTCTTGTTATTCTCCTTGACTAGATTCTTGATTCTCTTCCCAACGTGGATTTGGGAAAGCAAGAGGAGTGGCAGGTTGCGATTAAGCTAGTTTTGCTATTATTTTTGGTGGAGAGGGTAATGGAACTTCTTGTTTATTTGGAGGGAATGACTTCTTGGGAAGAAAAAGGGTAGAAGAATTGGGATGGGATGGAAGACTAGAAGATGGAGAAGGGAAGTCAACACTTGGGGTAGAAAATGAGGGGCTTGATTCATGACACTACTGAAATGGTAAAGCTTGAGGAATAGGAAAAGAAAATCTAGGAGGTGGTGGACTTACCCATTGACAAGTTTTTCTTGCGTTCAACTCATAAGCCTTAATCTCCTCAATCCACTGTGTAAGTTGAGGCAACACTTCAGCCATGAAGTGAATCTTCTCCTGATGGCTGTAATGTCTTGGAAAAGGGTCAGCCCATGGAAAAGGTACCCCATAGCCAATCCTAAATGCATTCATCTATGTTGTACCAAAAGATTACACCATGCTAACCTACATTATTTGAATCTTATCCAGTAGACCAGCATTTTCCATGTAGTAATCACCATTGTATGTGTTCCCTTGTTCTTGACAAGCTCCATAGACAAACTAGCCTTAACACCGCTCATATGGGTAAGCATAGTGGTTCTGAATTTGATCATAATGCTGATATGGAGGAGTTGAGAAATGCATTGGAGGTGGACTACACTGTTGTTGCTGCAAGTGTGAGTTCCAAGAAGGAAATGAAGTCATGATTGCACAACTTCATGGGATGGAAGAAAATGGGAGATGTGGAAAGGAAAATGAATGAAGAGGGGTGGAAATGGATGGAAAATGTTTGCAACTCAGAGAATGGGTCATTGACTAGATGGAGTTGCCAGACGTGCTTTGTATGTGCCTCAAAAGGTTGAATCCTAATAGGAACACATCAACCTGCTAAGATGAAGTGGAAAGGTGCTTCAAACCTATCCCACCGGGTGTCCCAAAACTGTTAGTGTGGTCACACAATGGCTTAAGATGTGTTGTTGTAATGAGAGAACTTGGAAAGATAAAAAAAATATAACCTCGGTGTCCCACCGGGCATGCCAAAACTATTGATGCAAAATCATAGCACCCCCGAATGGCCTAGGTGTGAGATGGGTATTTAGTGTGATTACACAACATTGGATCATCTGTCAAGCTATGGGACTTGTAAACATGAGATGGACCTCCAGAGAAGGATAGTTCCTGCTTCCTTATCTACCTGCCACAAGCTACTCCTGTGCAGACCGAAACTAATCTATCATAATCTAACCATTCCAAGGGGATAGGGGGAGAGAGAGAGAGAGAGAAAGAGAGCCTACACTAAGCGGTGATACACTAGAAAAGGAAGTCGCTGATCATAGATCCGAACTCCCTGAAGTGAAGAGAGGTGAGCAAAGGAGAGGGTGGACAAGATGCACCACGGACCAGAGATATATTTCACACGGAACACCACTTCAAAACCCATTAAGCATAGCTCCCAGAACCTACAAGAAACATCATAATATGCACAGTATACCTTGCAATGATGAGAGGTAAGAAGAGACAATAAAATGAGCCAAGGATGGACAAATGCATCACGAAACAGATTCTATTGCTCCAAAAGTTACACGGTACATCATCGGTGGGCAAGGGGCAAGGAAATGCCATTACAGAGCCATGAAAGAAGGCTTAGATTCTGTTTTCTTCCCTAAGGAAGAAAGAGAGAGGGGGGCAAGAGAGAAAGGATGAACAACCTTTGAATATGCCCCTCCCTTACAATATATAGAAGAATGAGAGAGAAAGGAGGGAAGAATTAGAACCTTGTTCCAACCACCCCTGGGAGCGCATTGAATTCTGCCTACTCCAACCACTCCAAAGAGCATTAAAATCCACCTGCTGCAATGAAGAGTCTTACTGCAACACCCATGCCCCCGTCATTGTCCCTTACTAGGCAAGAAAGAGGCCCATTCTTCATCATGGCGGCAGGTGAGAGACTTGACAGTCCCCAAAATTAGTAGGCCGAAACATTAATGGAGGCAGGTGAGAAGCCCATGCCGAGATCTTTCCAAAAAATCCTTTCCCTCCCAAATCTGAGTTTCTAGTCGAAAGATATGGCTGTCTAAAGATCAAGGTCGCGGGCGCGCAATATTTAAAAGAGTCTGCCCATACTGGGTCCACGTGGTAGCCTCACACATCTTGAAGATTCGGCTCCTTCCTTTCACTCTTGAAATCGTGTCGGACTGACACGTGGAGGCTTCCGCGGGCTCCACGGTTTCCTCTGTATTTTGCCTGGGTCTCTCCTGTTTGGTAGAGACACTGTGTCTGACCTGGGACACGTGGAGGCTTCACGCTTGTTTGGAAACTGCCCCCAATTTTTATCTTTGAAGTTGCGCGGTCGAGACACGTGGAGGCCTCCGCGGGCTCTTGGACTTTTCAACGGCCAACTTCACCTATTTAGACTCTGGGACACGTGGCGGGTTGGCGCTCGTTTGGGAACTGCCTTTTAGGCTGCGCCTTAGAAATTGCGCCAAAGAGACACGTGGCTCTTTCCACGGCTCTGCCCTATTTCTTTGTGTTTCAGCTATGTCCCTTTTGCTTGGTGGGGCCATAAGTCTAACCCTAGACACGTGGAGGCTCAACGCACATTTGACAACTGCCTCCTTGATTTTAACCTTTGAAGTTATGTCGAGAAGACGTGTGGAGGCTTCCGCTGATCCTTCTATACTTAGCCCATCCGGTGACCTGCTCTGCTACCATTTGGACTTTGACCACATGGTGAGCATGTGCACTAGTTTGAGTCTCCACTTTGGGTTGGACCTTTTGAAGTTGCGTTGATGAGACACATGGAGAATTCCGTTGGTTCTTTATACTTAGCCAATTAAACGGCCGAACTTGTTCTATCCCTTTTTTGACTTTTGGAAATGTGGGAGCCTTGCACTCATCTAGGCACCCACTATTTGGACTCAGCCTTGGTGTTGTGCTGCTGAGGTACGTGGAGGCTTCCGCTTATTCCTTCCATACTTAATCGATTTGGGCTTGCCCCTCTTTCTCTTTTTTGGCTGGGTCCCTTCTGCTTATTGAGGAGTGACTATGTTGGGTTTTGGATACATGGAATCTGCACGCTTGTCTGAGGACCTCCTCTTAGTTCCTCACCCTTGTGTTACATCATTGAGTCACGTGGACCTTTCCTCTTGTCTTAAACTTTTCAATGGCCAATTCAACCTTTTGAGGCTCTAACCACGTGGAGGACTAGCGCTCATTTGGAGGCCCTGTTTTGGATGTGCCTTTAGGAATTACGTGAGGATGACACGTGGCACCTTCCGCGAGTATTTTTTTTCAACCCCGAGTCGACTCGTATATGGATAAGTCTTAAAAATTTGAGCCTTTTCTTCAATATTCTCCCATCAAGCTCTAGTTTCTTTTACGTTTTTTCATCCTTCGCCAACCCTGCTCCTCCATTCTAGAGCCTGCCTACCCCCTCAGATTTGGGATCGGTTGTCATATTTCAAATGTGGGCTCATATGATTGAACCAACCCTTCGATTTTTTCTTCTGTAGGGTCGTGTTTGATCAATTTTTCCAGGGGAAAAATTAAGATAACAATAGTAAAATAAGAAAAAAGTTTATACATTATTTAAAAAAACATCCAAATAATATTATATTGACAGCTTGCAGTGAATCTAATGTAATTAAAAATTTTAAATCACATGAATCACACTACCAAAAGTTGTTTGTACTACTGGATGAAGAGAGAAAGGGAAAAATAAAATTTGAATCCCATATAGGGGGAAAATGGAAAAATGGAAAAGAGACCTCAAGGTTAGAGAAGTTCTTCCTATCAAGAATCAAACAATATTAGACAACTTTGTGATGTCAATGGAAGGAAATATAATATCAACGATTGATGACACGTAAGAATTTTATTCTAAATGTGCATATCCATTCCATATTCTGTCAAGTTTATCAGTTATTCCTTAGAATATTCCTTTCAATGTTGAATGCGTGATCGTTTATTTTCACAATTTTATCTAGCAATGTTTCTTTTGATCTATAATGGAGCTTCTAGAAATTATAAGAACTAGTGTGCTTGATTTTATTATTATTGTTCTGATACCAATTCATTATTCATAAATGTTAAGAATCATACTAAAAATATACATAGAAAAGGTTAAAGACAGTGAAAAATATATTCTTAATGGATGTTACATACTCTATGACAAAAACAGGATATTGATTTTTTTTTTACTTATGAACACAATAATTTTTTTGTAAAAATAAGATAATAAAATTTATTATAGAGAAGAGATCACTAGGGATTAGATGGAGAAATTCCATGAAAATTGGTAACTACAAGCAAAATTTTCTTACAAGAAAACATCCATCCTTTTCCTTGTGAACTATCTTATGATTTTTGGACTGATACATTAACTTAATTATAATCTGAGCAACAGGGGTGGAATCCTGATAAATTATATTAATATCAAATCAACCAACCATTACAATGGAGTGCTGCAATTATTTTAGGAACTGTATAGCCATGTGTAGACAAATACAAGGTTGCGCAGGTACACACAAAAATCATAACACCTTCCTAAATACATCCAAAAAGCAATAAAAAAAATACAAACAAGTATTGTTGCAAAAATAGTGTAACAAATAAAAAATACAATATAAAATGAAAAATATTGTTATAAAACTTTCTAAAAATATATAAACTAATTACCTTATTAAAAAAATAAATATTTAAGGTAATATGATGCATAAAGTAACCTAACATTCCCCCTTTAGTTTTGCATTGCCTCAAGGAATGAGGAGAGGAACTCTTTTGAACAACTCAAAATTGTCACGTGCAAGTGAATTTTTGAAGATATATGCTCATTGTTCAGCTGTTGGAAAAAAATAAAGCTGTATATTATGCTTCAAGACATGCTCACATATGCAATGTACTTGTACCTCAATGTGTTTTGTCATTTCATGAAAAAATAGATTGTGAACAAGTTTGAGAACACCTTCATTGTCAACATACATGGTGGGTCGGGTGTGTTTTACAGTACTCTTCAAGTCCTTCAAATATGTGACGTAAGCCATATTTCTTCGCACACATCTCCTCTTGCAAAGCGCAATATTTTGCTTCAATGGAAGAACAAGAACCAAAGTTTTGTTCTAATGCTTCCCCAAGATATTGGACCAGATCCCATAAGAGAACACATACCCTACAAGTAGATTTCTCTGTGATCAATGTTACTTACATCATTCTGAGTCCAAATATCCTGATCAAGAATAGAGTCATCTTTCTTATCGTATTCTAAGACAAAGATTCATTGTTGATCCTAATGATAAATCTCAAAATGAACCTTTACCACCATCCAGTGACACATGTCTTGACTCCTTGCACGAAATTGTGAGAGATAACGCTAACTTCATATTTGATAACTAGTCTACTATAGATCAAGTAAATGAGACTCCTCAATCAACGGTTCCAATAAAGAGTGGCATTCACCGCAGGATGATGGATCTATACGAGATAACAGTTACAATATTTGCCTCCAAAGGTGTGGCAATCGGTGCTGCATAGTCTGTCATCTTGAAATTTCTCGAGCAATGTCTTGGCATATTTCATTTGAGAACACAAAAATGTAATTATCTTCTCTGTTCCATATTTCCAATCCAAGACACTAGTACATTAGCATCGATATTTTTCATGTCAAACGATCGATTAAAATTCTTTCTTGGTTGCATAGATCATATTCACTAAACTGTCTAATGATCACTTGATCGTCGACATACAAAATGACAATTACAATCTCCCCCCCCTTGCTTTTTAAGGTAAAAAATTGGGATCGTAAGGATTGCTCTAACAAACCCGTGACGAACGAGATGCTTGTCAATCTTTATGCTACAATGGGCTGAGGAGCCTTGTTTGAGACCATGCATATACTTTCTTGAGTCTACACACCTTTTATTCTTTTCCAAGTACAAAATGTCCCTTCTAGGTTGAGTCATGCATTGACTTCTTCCTACAAATTTCCATTTAGGAAGGCACTTTTTACGCCCATGTGGTGGACATTCCACCCACACTAGGCAGCTAAAGAAAAGTTCATTGTCTCGATCATTTTGATTTTAGATATGGGAGCAAAATATCTCCTCATAGTCAATGCCTTTTGTTTCTGTGCATATCCCTTTGAGCTACGACTCTTGCCTTGTACTTGTCAATATGTGCCATTTGTTTTGTACTTTGTCTTGAAGATCCACCCACAACCAATGAGCTCCTTCCCTGGTGGAAGATCAACAAGTTGCCAATTATTTTTTTCCATCAAGGATCTGATACTCAAAATCCATGGCATCTTTTCAAAGATTTTGATTGGTAGGGATTCTTGAACTATGTAGTGGGCTCATCAAATTCAACAATTGCTACTCATTAAAGCCCATAGTTAACTTCTTCTCTAAGCAATATTGCGACTCTTGTGGTCAAGTAGTGAATATATCTGGTGGACTCCTGCTGTTCTTAGCATATCGCATCACATGTTTTTTATTACCACTTTCGTCATGCATTGAATTCTTCCTGAGGGTTGTGGACCTACCTGATCATCACCATCATTCCCATCTTCGTTGTCATCATCAGAGCTTTCATCACCTTCAATTTTTTCATTCCCATCATCGTTGGTATCATCAAAGCTTTGATCACCTTCAATTCTTATAACAGGTGACTAATTTGATCATCAAGTGAGCTTGTGGAAGGTGGAGAATCTAGCTTCACTTCTTCTCATGAGAACTTAACATCTATGTTGATATCGACTCTCCTGGTCTTTGGATCTATCAATCTGTACCCAATATTTTTTCACTATAGCCAATGAAAATGAGTTTCTGTGACTTCTTGTCTAATTTATTTATACTCTGCTTGGGTATGTGCATACTTGCATTACATCCAAATACTCTAAGGTGTGCAATAGATGGTTTATGCTTTGACCATGCTTCATGTGGTGTTACTCCGTCAAGAGCAACTATGGGAACTTTGTTCAACAAATATATTCTTGTATTTTTTGCTTCTTCCCAAAATGTATTTGCAAGTCCAGAGTCATCGATCATGCATCACACACCATTTCCATGATAGTATGATTTCTTCTCTCAACAACACCATTCTATCGCGGTGTGTGTGGAGGAGGCATTTTTTAATGAATCCTGCGAGCTTGTAGGTACTCTTTGAACTCATCACTCGTGAATTCCCCCCCCAATCTGAGTGGAGAGTTTGATGTTGATGACTTATTTCATTCTCAACAGCTACTTTGAAATTTTTGAAGGTTTCAAAAGATTCACTTTTCTTGTGAAGAAAAAAATTCCATATTTTTCTTGAATAGTCGTCAACACAAAACATGAAGTACTAAAATCCGGAATGACTTGGTTGCATCGGACAAAAAATATTGGTATGAACCTGATCAAGCTTACCATGAGCTCAATATGTACTCTTCTGGAATGAAGCTTTGTGTTTGTGTGCATGCTAGCCAGTGAGGAAACTTAGATGTGTCATTATGAAGAGATGGTAAACAATGTAGTATATTGTGTTGGCGGAGTGTCTCGAGATACTTGAAAATAACATGACAAAGTCTTTGATGCCACACCTGTGCTGAGGTAGATTTCTTAGCCATAAGTGCCTAATCATCTCTGTGGAAAAAATCAAGCTGGAACATGCATCCCACATTGGAGGCTTTTGCAACTATTTTTTAGCCTTGTGATTTGTCTTGAATTAAACACGTTTTCTTGCCGAAATGACTACGAAAATCAATTTTTAAGTTGTGATCAAGGATTTGATTGAATAAAAACCATATTTTTAGTCAACCCAGGTACATATAAAATATCTGATAGTCTATAGTTGTGTGAACAAACGAGTAGAGAAATTTTCCCAATCCCCTGAACTGTATATGAAGAATCATCACCTAACGAAACATGGTTTTTCAAAGGTGTGTGTCCCTCATTGAGGTAAACCAGTCTCTATGGCTGGTCATGTGTTGAGTGGATCATGAATCAACATACCAGACATCACTAGATGATGTGGAAGGTTCATTATTGCTCAGCAATATTTTCTTGTTGATGGGGTCTTCTTTTCCAGTTCCCCTCTTTTTTCCCTTTATTGTATTTAGAATGTCCCCTTATGAGATTGTTGGTGTTGAGGTCGAGAGTTGATTGATGAACCATTCTTATAACTTTCATACCAACAATCTTTCAATTCATGTCCTCTTTTGCAAATTGAACATTGTTTCTTCTATTGTTTGTCCCCTTGATGTTGATATTGATTATGATGTTGGGAATTTTGATAGGAATTAGGTTTTCCTTTACCTTTTCCTTTCCATTTTTGATGTGAAAATTTTTCCTTCTCCTCTTCATCATCCTTATTATGCATAGCTTCCTCTTGTTGCAGTAGGTTTAGCAGCTTGTCAAAACTAACTGTCGTATCTGACACGTTTAGTCTTGTTACAAAAATGCAGTAAGAAGAGGGTAGTTCTCTTAGAACAATGGGAACGAGAGAATCATATGTGACCACTTCTCCCAGGGCTAGAAGTGAAGCCCTCAACTTTGGATCTCTTCTTAAGAAATATTCAATTTTCTCATTCTACTTGAAATTCAGTGTATGTAAGTGACTCTGTAAATTGAGTATGACATTCTTATTTTGTTCCCTATCCCTTATCTCTTCTTAACAGTTTATAAGAGTTTCCCTTTACCATCCCTGCTAGAGTTTTAACAACTTCCTCCATATCAACTCCCTTTCTTGGTTGAGTATTTTTAGGATTAACTAACTTAACACCCTCCCTTTTAGGATGATTTCATGTTGCCTTGATATTAGTTTCTATCTATAATTTTATGGATAAATATTGTCTCAAAGTCCTAGGGTTCTTGTCTCTCAAATAATATGTTTTTCTCTTGTCAAAGGTGTTACAATAATTTATCATGCAGGACTCATAACTTGGCCTTAATGTCATTGGAAATCTAGTCAAGGTTTTGTTAAATCTGGTGTTAAAGTCTTGGATTGAGGTCATTGAGGTTTTTCTTGATATTTTCAGAATTTTGAGAGGAGAAACCTATGATCAGTCTTGTCCCCATATTGCATTCTAAAATGCATTCTTCATCTTCAGTCCATGAGTTGATTGATTTGTTTGTTAAGGACTTTATACCAAGTCACGTGACTCATCCTCTTCTAAGATATGGATGACATTTTTTATATACACATCTTCATGTTCAATCTTCAAATCTTCCATAATATTAAAAAAAATTCTAAGGTGTTGGTCACCTGTAATAGACATTATTTCCTTGAAATTTAGGAAACCTATTCCTTACTTCTTGTGGAACAACATTAGGATATCCCACCATGCCCATGTAATATATGGGTCTGAAAACATTTACAACAAAGGTAGAACTCTAGGTGGAGGTTAAGCCTTGTTATTCTTGAGGAGGTGTCCCAACAGGAGGGTTAAAATGGTATGGGACAAGAGTGTATTTGAGGTAATGGTGTATGATCCTCAAAGTACTTGTCCTTTAATGATTCAGTATTTCACAAGAAAACTCTATTACTTCTAAGTGACAAATGAGGGAGATGAGGAATACCCTTATTAGTTGCAAATGAGGCCCCCTCACAAGTTGGAGTATATAAATTCATGCAGGGTCTACTTGATCTAGAACTATCTTAGGAACTAGAATAATCCTTTATCAAAGGTTGATCACTTTCAACAATATGCACTACTTTCTCTTCTGACCTTTGATCTCCCAATTCTCTCAAGACTTGTTTCTTAGTTGGATTTGTCCTTCCTAACTCTAAAAACAATTTTCTAGCAGGATCTTTCTTAAAGAAGGACCTTCTTCCTTCCATATTTATAGATCTTCATGACATATTTCAATTATTGAGAGCTTGAGGCACTAGTATTTACCATAAATTCTTGAACAATGTGGATTCACCACTAAGGTCTTATAACTTAAATGTATAAATCACTAAAAATGACTTGTCAAATGAAAATTAATGATCAATTTCAACAAATATTTATAAATCTTAGTATCCTTTGTCAGTATTTACCTTTAGCTAAGCAGATTTAATGGAAATCCTACTTAATCTAGGAAAATATTAAGCAAATAACTTTTTATTAAGCTCATTTTTTACAAAGCTCAATAAAGGATGATGTCTAGATCATGTATTTACATCTAAAAATATTTAGTATGTTACCAGATATCGATGTTTCTTAGTATTTGCAAAAATATTCCCCAGAAATGGTGTCATGAGGGTGTTGGTACCCAAATCAGTCCCACCTTATAAGCCAAGCAATCAGTATAATAGGATAAGTAGGATGCTTAGAGAAAGCCATACTAGGATTTGAGTCATTTTTTTTCCAGGGATGGATATGATAGTATATTTTTTACTTGGACTTGTGGAATGTTGGATAACACCTCACTAAGGGTATGACCTACCCTACTACTTTAGGTTTTCCTGAAAACAGGGTGAGAGGACTCATTTTGTAACCTGTATTTGTGAAAAGTGATGGATAGAACAACAATATTCAGGACTCCTTTTCTCAAGAAAGTGAAAAATAGCCTCAAGAAGACATGGTCAATACAAACATTATCTAACTCTCACAAGTTGTCACACTAGAAAATGTAGATATCTTCTAAAGAAGGCTCAGGTTACTAAATACAGTTATAATTCCAACTTGCTCTTGCATACTTTAGACAAAGAGTAAACAAATTTAACAAATCTCCATAGTATTTATGAAAAAACAAAGTGCAAATAGGGGTAGTTTAGGTGGATCTGATGGTCATTGGATGTGATTTCAATGTATTTTTGGGAAGTTAAGCAGGATAAAGTTGATTATACAAAAAACCTCAAATGAAACCTTAAAAATATTGTAGAAAATTATTCTTGATGTAAAATATGGATCACACAGTCCAAAGAATTCATTGAACTAGAAGGTTTATATTCATGGAAGCCCAAGAATACAGGATTTCACACAAACTTTGAGAATTCAAACACAAAAGCTCATGATAAATTCTCAATAAAATACTAACAATCTCTGATCAAATATGTTCCAGATACACTCAGGAACTGATAAAGATCTTAGATCAAATAGATATAAATTTATTTTAAAACCGTTTACCACATTATGAAGGAAAACTCCATCAATCATGTAATTGCAATTACCAAATTATCACTATTTTAACTAAGGATTTATGTAATTCAGAGAGATTAATTAGCATAATATTGTAACATAAATGCAGACAATTGATTCAAAACAATTCATCTTGAAAAAAGTAACAGTGCTCATTAGACTATACACAATTTGATTCAAGAAACACCAATTATTCAAAAAGGGGACACAACAATTATGACCTCAATATTTTCCAATGATTGTACAATGCAATCATCTTGATGAGAAGGCTTGGGACCAAATGAATAGCAAGTTTAGGTATCTCAAATTGGTTCAATTTTAAGCTAGTATAAATAGGTTCTCCTTTCTTTCTCTAAAGCTTAGAAAATTTTAAACCCCCTTATGCAAGAGTATTCTCATCACATTTATACATTTTCAATCACTCACTCACTTTCCATTTCCCCCCCAAAATCATGAATATCCAAAGAATATTCTTCTTTACAGCATATACTTTTAATATGTTTTCTTATGTTGCCAGGTGGAGGAATTATGAGTTACTCCCACTATGTCATTTCATTTTGCATTTGTTTGATAATTTATCCCATTTTGGTGGGAAAATACTCCCCTTTTGATAATTTTAAGGTGCCTCCATATGCCTTGATGTGAAACATAAATCCCTTTCACCTTTTGAGGATCAACCTCGAGCAACACACACTCATGTTTGTGCCTTTTTCGGCTGAATACTTTTCCATAAATCGTATCACATCAATCTAGATATATTTCATTTTCATGATGCCAATATCTTCCAAATTTATTTCCTTCATGTGAGATGAGTGAAAAATCCTTCTTCATTTGATGGAAATGATTTCATCTAGTTCAACTCGCCTCTGCACCATTCTTCATTATAAATTCAACTTCATTATCTTCATTGGTATGCATTTTCCATTTTTTAGACTTAAAAGGTTACTTCGAAGCTCTATGTTGGTACAATGGTGATATTAGTTGTACAAAATTTCTTGAAGGAAATATCAATAGAATATTTAAATCAAATATTCAATTTAACAAGCCCAAATGAAGCAATTGTTAGGGCTCTATTTGAAATTTATGACCTGGGGGATAAAAAGGGCCCCTGACATATCGTGAAGTTTGAATTTCCTTCATTTTTAAATTGATCAAGATCAATCCTATTTTCTCATCTTTCCATTTAGTCCATGTATTATCATCTCTTCAAATTGGGAGCACCAAAATATCCAGAAGAGTTGAATAAATTCATGGATTGAGAGGAGGTCATGTTGTGACAAGCATGGCTGAATACAAGTGTCTTTTTGTGCAATGAAGAATTTTTGCTAAAAGAGGTTCTCAAGGAGTCTTACGTACTTTATGATAAGACTTCAATTGATACAGTCCCCACCATTTTTCACAAGGTAGAAGAATTGGAGCAGTGAATCGTTTCCCTGGAAGAAGTTCGACCAAGACCTGTGCCACCTCATCAATCTACAATACCAGCACCATCATCAAAAAGAAAGAGGGGGGAATCAATCTCTCGGCCCCCAATTATCATTTTGGATGAGGAATAAGTAGAGCCTTCATCTCCTTAACATTCTAAGGCCTCAATTTCCACTACCAAGGAAGGTAAGTGGAAGTTATGACTCTCCAACCTTCCATTCATCCAGTGTAGGAGGCTCCCTTGATGGAGCAAAAATTTCCAGGACCTCTTTTCTATTCCTCTTCCAAGAGAGCATCCACCTTTTATAAGGAGGCACCGAGGTGAGTCTATTTCAAAATACCTTATTCCACCAGGTCCCTGAGGTGTAATACTTAGCTCTTCCAGCCACTTTGGATGTTCCCTTTCAGTCTACTCCCAATCATTCTACTCCTTATAAGGGGAAAGGGAAGATGAAATTTCCTATAGGTGGTTTGGATATTCTTTACTGGGTATCATATTACCAAAATAAGATGGAGCTGAGGAATATCATGGATGGCCCTAGGATTTATTTTGAATCAGTTGATGGATATGGGGATGTCTCAAAATTTGGTTGGGTAAGTTGTATCTTTTATAAATCTCAAGTCTCAAGTCAGTTTATACTAATGAAGAACATAGGTTGTTAAATAAAATTCCACCACTTTTAGAAGAAAAAATAGAAGTAGGGGATAATTGAATGCTTTTCTTGTCTTAGTTTCCCTTTTTTTATGTTATTTTTGAGAATGTATATATATTTGATGTGCAGGAGCCCTTATAGAATCCCCATTTTTCTTATTAGTCTTCATACTTGCATCTTCATCTTTCATCATCCAGGTCTATTCTTTGTCATCTCCTTCTCCCTGAATTCATTCAAAACCTCAACTCTAATTTCAGCCAAGTCTTCAATTGCATGCTTTGGGACCTGAGATCACATTACAATCCATCTAACATCAAGTCATTTACCTCTTTGTTTAGTCCTTTCGAAATGGTGGTAGTAACTTTGTACGACATGTGGCGACCTCACGCAGCTTTGGGGATTCTCATTTTCTTTCTCTTTTTTGAATTTACACCTGGGTGACACATGGAGGCCTACAAGATCTTCTTCTTTATCTTGAATTTTCAACCCATTTAGGATACCTTTCCGTGCTTTAGCCACGTGGTCAATTATCACTTCTTAAAGACAATAGATTCTTTGTACCTTATCCAAAATATGCTGAAGGGACACGTGGATACCTTCTGTGTCCTGTTTCAACTTAGGAAAAATTGAGTCCCACAAAATACAAAAGAAAACCAAAAGGAAAAAGGGGTCGGCGTGATAAAATTGGTGGGCATTGGATTTTTTTTGCAATTCGCACTTCATCATTACAACATTGGCCAGATTCATGGTTAATTTTTAATAGATATTTTTATGGGTAGCATGAATATTATGTTCCTTGACCAAAAAAAAGATTCATACCCTAAAAAAAAGGTTTTTACTCACATTCAATATGATTGTATCTTTCAATCATACATTATTTACATGGGTGAACTAGTAAGAGAAATTTTTTTGAAGGCATATACTAGACAAAGGGTGAGATCAAATCAAGAAATAACTTGATGAAGAGTGGAAGGAATGTTTGGAGGGCACTTGAGTGGTAGAAATAAGTGAAGAAGTAGGGAATAAGGTCTAGGAGACCCCATAGCTATCCAACAAATAATTAGATGACACGGTGGAGATGGAGGTGGCGGGTATCATCAAGGACTTTGTAGAGCACAAGCTAGAGCATAACATAAGAGTAATGGAGAAAAAAATTATGGAAGCATAGGCGAGGAGAAAATTTTAGTAGTCAATTTCCCGAAGGGAGAACGCACAGGTGGCAAGGGTGTGTCAACATCGTAAGAACCCATAGTGACTTATGATAATGATCCAAATAAGGTCCTACGCGCATGTTTCTAGAGCACAATTCCTACATAAAACCCCTTCTGTTGGTCTTCATTTGATAAATATGGTGTATAACCATGCACAAGGAAGATGTTGTCATGGGATTTTGAGTCCCACGTTTATGAGCCAAAATTTGAAGTCAATATAGGTGCATTATTAGATACACTGAGATCCAAGGAGGTAAATCTTATTGTGGATTCTTAATAGTTGATTAATGAGTAGGCATTTCATTTAATGAACAAGGCATCAGTGGAGATCAAATCAAGGTTATTCAAGAGGAGTAACAAGATTAAATAATTGGAGAAGGAGATGGAGGAAAATAATAAGGAGATTACTAAGAGAGATAAGGAGATAAATGGAAAGGGGTTTATAATTGCGTAGTTGAAGACTGAGTTGATAGGATAGAAGGGAAAGGTGCATGAAGATTACAATAAATTAGAGGTTATCTTAGACTCCATTATTTTATCATGCCTACATTTATCCCCATGCAAAGAAGTATGAGTCAGCCTTCCACTCTCTAGAGGATTTGACGTCCATCATCATGATGGAGAAGAAACTACTTGCACTAGAGTTGGTGGAAGAAGTTATGGCTTAGTAGAAATAGCAGGGGAGATTAAATATTGATGATATCATAACTTGTTACACTAATCTTCTTGCTTCATTGAAAACCAAAGATCACATTGCTGAAGTTTTCTATGACAACTGCGAAGACATAGACAAGGTGGCAAGTGTTCTAGTTGTTACACATGAAGCATATTTAAAGGACTTCCAGGCCAAGAACAAAGGTAATCAAGAAGAACATGACAAGATCCTAATGAAGGTTGAGAATAAATCTAAGGTAATTGAGATTTTAAGAACTTCTATTAAGAATAAATTAGCAAAATTATATCCTCATGTGACACATAGGATGGATACATTGACCGACCTTAGCAATCAAATGGAGAATATTGTTGACACATTGCAGGCTAAGGGTGAAGAGATGACATTCGATAAGGTCAATGCACTAAGTTTTTTTAATTGAATGGATTGGATGAAATGCTAAGTGTAAGCATATTTTAGGTGTTTACATTTTCCCCTCTTTGAGGTTGTGTAAGCGACGTCACTTCAAATAAAGTAGACAAGCATAAACAAGTAGAAAATTTTGAAGGGATAGAAGAAAAATGAGTAGAATGAAGGATGCCCCCTTGATTGTTAATGGGGTGAAAGAAGAAATCAATTGATGATCGAAAAGATGACAGATAGATAATAGAAGAAATAATAGTCTAAAGAAGAAAGGGGATATAGAAGAAAAAAAAGTATGAGGAAGAGGGATTAAGATAACATCCATCGAGTGCCTTTCAAACAACTTTAGTTTTTCATCATATTGATAGTGATCTTCATCACCAATCCTTATTAAAAATAATGAACAAAAGTGTAGTACGACATGAAAATCCATATATGACCAAATTTCCATTGCTAAAAACACCAACTCTATACAACATACAAAATGTAATGCAATATGAGAAAGTAAAATATTCCTAACTCCATGTAACATACATAATCCAATGCAATACGAGAAAGTAAACAAGCTAAACTAGCAGAGAAATAATATGCAATGTTTTTGTTATTGAACTTCATTTCCAACCTATGTGAATTAACAACAAGGTTTAATGATGGTACCCCAAGCAAGGATACATGCAAGGGGAATAACATAGGACACTTCAATTTGATGAAAAAGTAATGTTTACTTCAAAACAATACCAGGAAACTCGTTGTGCCCCAAAGCATAGACAAAGTAAGAAGCCTAGATTTTGTTGATGGAGGTAGATCAAGATGCTCTGTGAGTTGTGCACATGAACAAGCGAGAACCGAAGAGTGATATTTTGTAGGATGATTCTCAATTTTTAGAACTTTTCTTAAATATATTTGAATGTTTTGATTTTTCTAACGTATTTAAATTTTTTGTTGATTTTGAAAGTTTTCTAAAGCTATGTACATGAAGATCACAAAGCGTGGATTCCCTTAGTGATACATGGGATGTACAAGGGCATAAGGCCACATGCATGCGAGAAAGGTGAAGATGCAAAAATGCCCCAGCGATTAGGTCAGAGTATTCAAAGGAAAACTCTTCATAGGTAAAAGTGGGACCCAAGGCCATTATGGAGAGGTTCAACATGATAGTGAACATAAACCAATGAAGTGCCAGGAAGAAGAAAGGATGCCCCTAGTGTAAGTTGGCCTTAAAGCACATCATAAAAAGGAAGGAGAAGATTATTTTTGTGAAAGGGGAAAAAGGTGTCTGAAAACATGGAAAAAAAATAATCTTATACACATGGATGTTTAGAACGAAGTAGAATAATGATGTGAATGATATGAATGTATCTTAGAATCCTCGCAATGAAGAATTGATTTTCCAAAGGCACAAATCATGAGACAAGATATGGACTAGAGTAAGAGTCTGAACAAGGTCTAAGAAAAAGGCACTTGGTAACATACTAATCATATTTTGCTCATAGATATCTAGTATGTGCATGTGGAATTTATTACCTCTTGAAGGGAAGATTTAATAGACAACAGGTTAATATACTAGCCAATGTGTAGGAATGATTGATTTTGATAGATGATAGGTGATTTTTGAATGAAGGGTGGAAGGATAACCGCACATTGCTCCACTGCTAACCAAGTGTCTATAGCCCCAATGGAGATGAATTTGATTCTAATCAAAACAATGCTCTACTTCAGTCAAGCATCCATAGCCCCAATATATTTTATTGGAAATACCCAAAGAGAGAGTAATATATCAATTTTCTTTTGCTTTGTAGCTCTTAGCTTTTGATTTTTGATTGATCTTGTTTCTTTTACTTTCTGAAAACTTATTTCAGCTCTCTTATTTGACAAGGGGTAAAGAACCATTAATGGATTGATAGAAGGAGGTGGAAGTGATTGTGATGATGACAATGGATAGTGTCAACAAATATATCCAAAATTTATTTGCAACAAGTTTATTAGATCTTAAATGTGATAGGATCTCTAAGAGGTTAGTCATTCTTTAATTTACCAAGGTGATAAAAGACCAAGGTCAAATAGATACCATAGAGATAAATGTTTCAAAATGTGTGTGAATAGGCTAGCCAAAATCACTGAAGGAATGAAAATGGTAGGAAGACTTGTAGAGGAATGATAAGAAAGGGAAGAAAGAAACATCCATTTGTATGTAATACCTGATTGTAATGTTTGATCTTTGTACCTTTTATTTTTTATGTTTTTGTATTTTTGCATTTTTTTTTAATTTTTTATCTTTTTATAGTTTTTGGAAAGTTGGGACAAAAAATGTCACTACATGTGATAGGATCTAACAATGATGTTTACAACTTCCTTGATAAGGGAGACTAGGTGCATTTGTTTATCAAGAGTTATGTTACCCCTGACCTCGATGATTGTGGTGAGCTCATTCTCAACAAATGACTATGATTTATCCTGAAACATGGATTTGATATGTGGGATCTTGAGTTCCCTATCCATAGGTTTATGCACTTCATGTCATACTTGATGGTTATGTTGATGTGTGTTCCTGAATCGCACTTGATTTACAATTTTGATTTTGCTCGAGTTGTTGGGGGATTTCAAGCTCTTGGAGGTTTTGATCTGATCTTGATAATGAACCTGTTTGGCTTTCTTACAAGCTGACGTGTGACTTTTTTGACCCTGAGAAGTGGGAGAAGAGAGTGAATTTTTATGATTGATGATAGGAACAAGAGAAATTATGGTGGGATTTCCCCAATCATTGGTAGAAGGATGATGTGATGGACGAATAGGATATGTTCCAATAATTGAAGAGGATGGAATACTAAGAGGTGAGCCACTAATAAGAGATGAAAAAGGGCTACTAGGATATGGCCCTAAGATGGAATAAATTGGTCTATGAGGACACAACCCAAGAATAAAAGAAGATGACGAAAGGCTGCTAGGGCATGGCCCAAGTATAGATGAGGAGGGACTACTCAGAGGTATCCCATAGATAGAAGAGGATGAAGGGATATTAGGACATGGCCCAATAATAAAAGGTAATAGACTACCATGAGATGACCCATAAGTATAAAATGGAGGACTACCCAAAGGTGGATCTAGATTAGAAGAAGACAATGGTCTACTCAGTGATGACCTAAGGGGAGATTTTGATTGAGGAATGATGATAGATAATGAATGATTTGGTAATGAGAAGATAGGCCATGGCTCAATGCTAGACCCTGGTATCTCATCATGCTCAGAAGAAGGTGAAGATGTAATGCTAGAAAAAGATACAAGTTCCATGACTTTAGGATCTTCCCCTATGTTATGATGAAAGGAATCAACTAATTTTCCCTAATACACGAGCGTATTGAGTTCTAGAAATAATCCTTGTTTGCAATACTCTAAAGGGATATCATCATGTAGTCTAATTATTCCTTCATTCTGACAGAAATTGATTAGTAGAGGTCATTTTTCTTTGGCCATAGAAGGGTGAATAGAAGAAACATGTCTGATAAGGGAGAACATTGATTGAAAGAAGAAGATGACTCAAGAGAGGAAGTAGGATTGGTGGTAAGTGTCTCATGAATGGATGATTTGGATCTGGACCTAGATTTATTTTCTAGAAGACGATGCAATGTAGGAGAGAAAATAGGATCATATAGCCATCCATTAAGTTGTGACATAGGAGTCGAGTTATATGATTTAATAGAGAGAATTCGAGTCATAGAACTCTTTTATGGAGGAAGAGGTCATTGAGACTATTGATGAAGGAGGTCCCATGAAGAAATGGAGGACCATGGCTCAAGAACCAAATTATATATTTGATCAATGGAACATGGAGTCACATGAGTCTTCAAAGAAGCAAGACATCATTGAGATGATTTATAATAAAGGTCCTTCAAAGGAAGGGAGGACTGTGATTTAGGATTTGATCTAGGGGTATCCGAACAATAGTTGGGATCTAAGTCTTCAGAAGAAGAGTGGGAGTTTGAATGGTATTTTGGATCTGAATCAGAAGAAGAAGAGTGGGGGGAACCTGAATAATAATTTGGATTAGAAGCATCCAAACCATACTAATGACTATGAGCTAAAGGTGGGGAACAGGGTACTCGATTGGGCCTTCTATAATGAAGAACCAAATTAGGTTTAGTTGTAATGGGAATCTTTTGATTTGAATTGCTAAAAACAGGTTCTGTATTGTAGTAAATGTGAGAAACCACGTGATAGTCAATCATTGTTGGAATCGTTTAAGCACAAATGTCTAGACCGAGATAGTGGGATGGAACTCCTTCAAAGGAAAGGAAGTGACATGTTTATTCAAGGAAGCATAATGACATCCAACTAGAAAATTCTTAAGTATGGAGATACATGTGTGATGTTTCGAAGAAGGTCTAAGGAAAATAGACATTTTGATGACACAATATCAATGAGATCAAAAGGGATTTTCCTAGAAAATAAGTTTTACGGATGAATAATCACAAGGAATAATTATGCAAGTGTGAAACACAAATCCAATCAACAAGGAAATACACCATATGAAAATGTGTGTGTAAAGTGATAGTTCGATGCAAATATGATCAACACAATGTCAATATTTACATCAAGATCAAAATGAACAAGGCGTAAATATTAACAAAGGGTGGATGTGACTCCCAATCAAAGGATACCATGACAAGTTCAATAACCAACAAGGCCTAAATGTTAAAGGGCAAGGATTAAAAATGTAAGCCATGTAACCACACCAATTGGACACGTCTGTCAAGCTTCACGAAGAAGTAAGATATTAGTGTTAAAGTGGTATCGAAATTCCATAAAAAAGTAAGAGACACCTGTTAAAATTTAGAGTGATGTTCAAATATAAACCAAGTCAAGGTATATTGAGGATGTGTTAAAATGTGTGCAGCATAATGCCACAATGTGGATACTTAGACCATGTTTACGAGAAACACAACATAGATATCTTAATTATGTCAAGACAATGCAAACAAGGTAACACGTAAAAGGGAAATTAATTGATGAATCAATCCTAACTATGATGATGATCTTGATATCAAGATCAAGTGGCCATCAAAGATATGAGGAAATATCCATGCACTTTAGATGTTTAACAACTTAGCTGCGAAAATGGATGAGTGTAAACAGACAGAAAAATGGTGAACACTATCTATGAAAACACTCCTAAAAGATGTAATCTCTCATCCCAAATGGGCAGAAAGGATGCAAAGTTGTAGATCAAAAGATGGAAATAAACTAATTGTTACTTAGGTGGAGTTTGACCTCATTCGAAGGTGAGAAATAAACCAGGATAAGTAACACATTGTAAACTCCGTGATGAGACACACTGAGATTGAACTTAAATGGATTCGTTTCCGTGTTTGAAAAACAAGGCTCTAAATCAAAACAAGTTATCAATTTGTGATGGCCAAGACATGATAATAGACTAGTAAAGTGGGCTCCAAGACAGAATGGCCTCCTTAAATAAGTTCTCTCAACTAGGTGTCACAAGTTGTTTAAGAGTAAGCATGATTTACCCAAATAGTCACCCTGACTATCTTAGGAGTATCTCATCTTTACCCCCTTCAAGTACAGTGGAAAATAAATGTATCCATCACGTACTCTTACCTAGGTCATGATACAGAAAACTTATGATTCTAACACACAAGGAAAAATAGTCAAGTGGGTAAGCAGAGCACTTCCTATTTCATCCATGAGGTTACTCAGTGGTGGATTACTTTAGAGTTCTTGGAACCACCCCCATTATTGTAGCCTAAGGTGTTATGTCAAAGGGGTTATGTTCTAGTTGAGTAGATAGGTACATACCCTTTTCTAAAACCTATAATACAGTGTGATAAAAGTGGTGTTTTTTTAAATCTTTTTAACTTAAATGTGGTTTTAAGTAGCACACCATTTGGCAACCTGTATGAAAACATGTGTTAGTGGGTTGTTTGTTTTGTCTTAGCTCCTCCTTTCTTTGACAAGTCTTAGGTCCTATATGTAAGGAGTTAGTATTTTTCCATAAAATATCATGATATTAAAAGATAATTCATGTGTTTCTTTTGATTCCTAACATCACAAAAAAAGGTGCGAAGGAAGAGCATACACAACACAAAAACCCAACTAAAATAATATATCGAAAATAAATTAAGTGTTTTTAGAGAAGGAAACTCATTTTTTCCAACTTTGACCATTAATCTATTTTAAAGCTTAAATTGAAGTGTTTTGGAAGCAAAAATAGAAGGTTTTTGATACATTTTTTATTACCAAGATCACCTAAAAGGTGCTAGGGAAGAGTATACACATTTCAAAGGACACCTATAAGTGAAAAACATGAACACTCAACTAAGTTAGCACAAAAATATGATGTAAAAGCAACCTATAAATCACTATTAGTTTCACAAAACCTTTCAAAGTGTTGGAATGGTCAAGAAAACAAGTTTTCAGATTTTAAGACACGTTAAAAAATGACTATTTACATAATAATGTAGAACCATAAATTTTCTATAACTAAAAAATCCTAATTTTATGATTCCATTGTTTATTTCTCTTCAATACCTTTCCAACGCAACAAAAATAGAGTCGTTTTGAGCTCGAGAGCAAAATTTATGGCCTTCGGAAGTTTTGTGGTGAATGCAGTTTGACACAGACGCACCCTAGTACTGACATGTGCACACCTGTTTCAACACAAATGTGCCCCAAATGACACCTACGTGCACCCCCTATAAAACCTACAAAAATCATAGAATTTGAAATTTTTCAAAAGTAAAAAGGTTAAATATTAGTCAAAGAAGTCTATTTTTAGCTCAAACCCATAAAATATACATGATCAATGATGATTTAGCCTACTTAAAAATTGAAATCATGTAAATAACAAGCTATTTATCCTAAAAATCATGAAATTGGTTAAAAAACTGAAAATAAATAGCTTAAGAAAGAATCCATTAATGGAGGATGGACTTCATGTCCCACCAGGCATGCCAAAAGTATGCAATGGAAAGTTGCAAAAGCTATGGAATGAGGCTAAAAACCTCAAAAAG
>JAHRHJ020000636.1:0-59051 GCA_019776745.2 Taxus chinensis
CATTCAACAAGGCCAATGCCTTGTAAGGTAGTGGCAATCACGCGGCGCAGAAAAAAGGATTCCTGTCCCACCACGCGCCTACGAAACAATGTCATCAACTAACTTTTATAACCCTAAAAATTACAACGACTCCACATCAATTATTAGAGTTCAGTTAATTTAAAATAAATTTCGTATTTCCCAAAACAACAATATTTTTAAGGAAACCCTTGGTAACATAAACAATAGTTCAAACAAAGGTACAACATAAACTATTAAGTTCCATTATCAAAATAAATCCTTTTGCTATAGCTCCATCATAATATTGATTGCAAGAAAGTTTTTTTCCAAGGTTGACAACATTCAAGGCAATTTTCATCACAAAACATTAAGGTACATATGTGCATAAAAGCTGTCCAATCCTAATTAACAACACAGTCATAATAAATGGGAGGAAACACAAGTTAGAAGACTAGATTATTTCACCAACAATATTCCGAGAGGGAAGAAGACCAAAATAATTCCAGAATAGCAGGGGTACTAGAGTTGCACGATTAAGACCTCAAACATAGCTAAATAAAAGAACTAGTTACGATTCAAGATGAAGGGGGCAGTTAAAGTACCTCCTAAGAATGGCTATAAAACGTAGGAATCAGGCTGAAGCTACATAGGAGTCTAAACACTCGAGGTTGAAACACGTTGCACGCAAACATAAACATTTTAAAAGTTTTAACACCGAATCTCTAACCTGAAATAGTCCAAGCGTTGATTACACTAATCCTGCAACCTTTCCTTTTCGATGCAAAAGGGTTGTTAGGTGCTTGAGAGATCATTAACAATATATGTCAAAAGACAAAGGAGGACAGCCTTGGTTGATAGGAAGGAACTTCATAGTTATTGCACGCTTATAATAACGACTACTAAAAACTAGCTGGAACAAATAATAACTGGAACTCTATCGTAGAGAAGAGTACATATATATATATATATATATATATATATATATATAAAGGAAGATTGATCACTCGAGCCAGAAAAACATACACCCAAAGAAGAGAACACCTGCATGCTTTCCACTAACATACAGGCAATGATAATAGCTAAACAAGATGAAAGAAAGTAGAAAGGAGAGACTGACTGAAAAGAGGACAACCAATTCGAAGAAATGGTGGTTCGATTTCACGATAAAATAAATATAGCAACAGTAGAAAAGTGTAGGAAAATCTTGCCTTTTTCTCCAGATTCAACATCGCCCTCCTGCCTCTTCCATTTCTTTGGATGAAAACATGAGCCTTTCATCGGCGAGCTTCACGCCGGGAGTAACTTTGTGCCAGACGGAGCATTTGGGCTCGTCTCTGGCAAGTTGTTCGACGTTCTTGACGCTGTGAAAAGAAAATGAACAGTCTAGCGTTCGATCCACATATTTCTTCATGGCAATTTTTTTAACCACAACCAAAGGACTGCTTCCAGTATTATCTTCTAACCCTTCCATGAGCTCCCACGTATTGATCATCTCAAGCTGCCCTTCTTCCTGCGACGGAGATTTGCTGTGGTTTGAAGCAGATTTGAAGGGCGTGTAATTCTAGTTGAGATTTTTGACCTCAGACCATGTTTTTGCGGCCATTTCTAAAGAATGGTTTAAACTCCTCAAACTGTAGTAACCATGCAATTCCCTCATGTTGGATCCATTACAATTTTCTTGCTTGTCATTTTCCATAGTGTTATCGTTCTCTCAGTACATGTTCTGAATCTGAAAAATATCCTGCTACCTTCATCTCCCAAGACATTTTCCGCAATGTTGCATAGATCTCCCTTGCGTATGGGTGTGATCTGTCACCTACAAAAAAGCATGCACCATTTTATTGTCTTCGCCGAGTTGAGCACGTGCTACGGGCCAAGCTAGGTCCCGAGCTAGGAAAGTCTCATGTTAAATTTACATCCAAATCGCTTATACATTAACTCACCACATACCAACTCTGTGGGCTATGGCTAAGCCAACCAGGATCACCCAAACTTAATTCCCCAAGCAAACCGAATGAACCATTCACAACACAGTAGTCTTGATACCGCTAAGTTTGACAAGCCAACAAGACTGAGCCAAAGTGTGACCGAAGCCACCGGAATCGAACACACGATGGAGACAGACACTCATCTACGGGGCAGAGTGGAAGAAATGAAACAACAAGGCAATTTGTGCTTCGTGAATATTCTGATATAAAAAAGATCCGCCTCTATGAGATACTCTTCCATGAGTTACATCGTAAAACAAGTAAGCTCTCAGTAGAGAATCTTTGCAAATAAATTTCATCAGGTCTCCTGGTAACACTCTCACTGTCACATAGTCGATTTTGATAAAAAATATCTTGAAGGAGAAACCTGAATTTGAGGATGCGTCTGATACAAAATAGCTAACAACATAGTTGGACAACCTGCATGCTGGAAGCGCTCACAAAGGCTTCAGCCATACTGCAACATGCCTGCCACCTGGTTAACTCTTTTTGCAGGCTGTTGCTGTGGATCCCTGATAATAACACACCTCTCAGCACCCAAAGGAAGTGGAGGGAACACGCCTACTTCACTCGCTGGTAGCTGTGCGCGGCCAGCAGAAGGAACAGCGCGCCTTTTCACCTGAAACGCCTCAGGAAACAACAAATAAAACCCATGTCCAAAATTTAGTGTTAACAGGCCCTCATCCACAGGAAGAGAAGAAGAACAGGAATGTGAGGAAGGGATATTGGATTCACGTTGCACAGGAAGGAGGTAAAAATGCAGCAAGTCGGAGACAGGAAAAAAAACCACGGCAACAGAAAGCCGTCTACAGCCCGGGCAGATACCCATTACTGCGCCCATACGTATTAAAGAAGGAAATCAAAATAAGATCATGGTGAAGGAAGTCAAGAATCCACCGACTTCCATTGTATCACACCAAACAGGAAATTACAAGTTCATTTAAGAAGTGACAAGAAATGCCACCCATCCGCTAGCTAACTAGGGAGAAAAAAAAGTGCTTCAACCACTACCAAAAAGAATAAAAAAAATATAGTCTATATAAAATAATAATCATTAATCTTCTCCTTGATTACTTAAACTAAGCTCTCCTTGTTTAGTTTAATATTCTCCTCCTTGATGATTAAAAATTTTAAACTACACTCTCCTCATTTAGCAATTGGAACACAATGATGGAAAAATATAAAGCAAGGAGGAAATTCATGCTTAGCTTTGCAAACAAGAGAATAAATGGCACGTGATGTTACACCACACCACCCACATATGAGCACAAATAAATAAGAATCATTCCATGCTTAGCAATCGATCACCGAAGGATGAATAGGTGTAACGTAGAACATGGTATTACACTCTCTCCTCCCTTTTTTCTATCTAGAAATAACTATGAAATGTTGTTTGATCTTAAAAATGTTGATGGGTTGAAATACAATAAAAATGGATGCAAATTTAAATTAGTTATGATATTGTGAATAAAAAATGGGGGTCTTCTATTTTTCTTTCTCTTCCCTACTCTCTCTCTATAATTAAACAAGTGTAAATGAATGTTGAATTATGCATGTGTGAGGAAATTCTCTCTCCTTCTCTCTCCCTATCGATTTTCATTATTTTAAAATAACTTTTCTATGCCAATAGGAGTGACAATGAATGAATATAAGAATAAATATGTAGAGAACATGTTAATTTGATTAACAAAGTAGATAATTGACAATGTAAATTGGAAGAAAATAGGGGGTGTATCGTTTAGTATGTGGCTTTCATGACTATATGGATTTAATTGTGGTGTTTATTGTTTAGCTATTTGAAACCATATTTTAATAGGTAATTATTGGGGTTCATTTATAAAATCTTAATGATTGGTATAGAAATTATCTTATTTTTACCATCGCAATGAAGTGAGTCGTTAACCTTGGTTGTACCCTCCCTCTCAAGTAATCCTTGTCCAAATTTTGTAACAAATTTTTTTCCTTAGAAATGCTTTACTCCTCTCAAATTGTCTTCTTGTCCTACCCCTAAGAAAATTATTATAAAATACCTTTCCCTTAAATATTTTGTGAGGCGGTGACTATGTCATATGAACCCTGTCATTTCTGGGTGTGTGAGACCTACATTCCTAGGTGTGGTAGGTCTGATCATATCATGTATAAGTTTAAAAATCATGAGAATAATTACCCTTGGTACCCTAGTGAGTGGCCAAAACCATGCAAAGGTAGTTTGTGATATTCCTACGATTGATCTTGTGGTGAGATTTAAATGACACAAGTGGAGTCTACGTGTCAAAGTACATATGCAATAAACTCTTGTTTTTTAACCCCTTTTGTCCCTCTTATATAAAATTATTCCCTTGGTGTGTAGTAGTAGATTACCTCATGTTCCTCGAAGCTTTTTTGAGTTAAAGATATTACAACTCTCTTGTATTGTGTTGTGGTAGGGTGTAGTGTCCACCCTAGAGTGATTTTGAAGCTAATAGAATGTGGGACTTCCCTTAAGGTTATTGTTTAAAGCATATCTGATGCATTTTTACCCAACGATTGAAATAGTTCCTTGGATGGTATTTGAAATGCATGAAAGTTGTATTAGATGTATCGCTTGTAATATGCATTTAATACTTGAGTGTTTGAGAGAAATGAAATGAGTTGTATCATGATAGGTTACAATCCTTGTAGTATTGAATCCCTTAGTGTAAATTATATGTTATTTCAATTACAATTGTTCTAAAACAATGCTAATAATGGGACCAAAGTGAGAATATAATAGGAATATACCGGCTAGTGAAATATATCTGCTATAACAGGAATAAAAAGGTTCCGTAATGGAGTGAAGTTAATAGGAAGAGGTAACTTGAACCTAAATCTCCTTTAAATTTTAACATTTCTTTCCCTTGACTTCATGTTATTTTTTCATTGTGTAATGAGAGTAAAATTTAAACAAAAAAAACATATTTGAGAACTCTTACATAAGAATGAGCATCACGAGTTTTGTATGCATTAAAAATGTGGCAAATAACCTATTGAGTTATGGGAACTATGGTCAGGGATAACAATCCAATCTAAGTATGCTTGTTATAAGTTTAATCATAAATGAAATTAAGAATATGTAAGTTGAGAATGGGAATTTATCCTTGCACAATAAATTCTCTTGGAATTTTAATCGTTACTAGGATATAACCATGGTAATTATTTGTTGTGGACTTGCCAATCCTTGGGTCTTTCTTGTGGTTTGATCATTTATAGTATTTTTTCGTTAGGGAAAGTGTGGCATCAACATGCATATGATGTTATCATGTTGTCTATTTGGGTCCATGCTTGTGTAAGTGTCTTATTGGATGTTGAGTTTCTCTATTTGAGCCCATGTGGTGTTGTGTAGCGAGAAATGAAATTAAAAAATCCTAGTAATTTTATGGTTGTATTTTTGTGTTGAAATTGTGGGCATTATAGTATGGAATTCATTCATAACCATGAATCTTCAAGATGAATTTCAAACGGTAGTTGTCTATATTTTCCACCTAAAGCCATTCATTCTACACATGTGCCGATCCACGAGGGTTTCACATTGGATTTTAAATAAAATCCTCAAGAGGTACCAACTTAGGGGATCTAAACACCTTGTTACATGCACAGAAACCAATCCTAAGAGGTCAAATTAAATTAATTTTTTTATTGACATGCACTATAAGAGTTCAAATTAAATTTCAGTTAACATAAATATCCAACCTTTTTACAATACATAATTTTGAATCAAAATGACACCCATAATTAAATGCACATTTCCCAAAACACCCCCTAAACACTAGCAAGTCATACTTATTACAAAATTTCAATAATAAACATTTCAATATATTACAAAATGTTGATTTAGCCTCTTCAATTTCATTGTTCCAAGTAATATGCTAATATGTGATTATAAGTAACACTTCACTTACTCCATGTCTCGGTACCTGCAACCACTGCATGGTCAACACAAATGCTAGCATTGCATCCACCTAAATATAACAAAATTAACATTTTCTAGTTTTTCATTTACATAATCAGAATACTTCACACATAAGTAGAGAGGGTGAAAGATATATAATCATTTCATTGCACTTCATTTTTTACGATTTTACCAAAAGTAAAATTTCTTAAAACAAGCCACAATATAGAGTTTCATATAGTCATTTATAAGTGTCTATAAATTTTCTTTTCGGCTTATTGACTTGACTAGGGTCCTACGACCTTCTTTTACATTTTCCTGCTAGTTGTGAAAACATCCAATTTTATCTTAGAGGATAAGAAATTGCATTCAAAAACTAGATTTCGATGGTAAAATGGACAATAGGTAATTTCCTACAAGCTCCCCTATAAATTGAGAATTCATAGGAGCTGACAAAACTCAGAACTGGTGAACTGTTTACAAATGGTGAGTAGTTTTTTGGGGCTACTAGTCATAATTGGATTGGTTTTAACCTTGTCAATTAGTGACCAAAGGCATACAAAACTCGTCTGAAAAACTAGCTAGCGACATTTTTTTCCCTGAACTGATGGTTACAGGAAATTTTGGGTTTGTGAAGGAGAATAAACATTTCTTTGCTTAGGGTCCAAATGGCAAGCCAAAACAAAACTCAGCTTTTCACTTTTATTGGCTTCCTAAAACTACAAAATGAGGGTAACATGGCCCCTATAGGGGAGAAAAAAAGAACATAAACGGTCAATAGAGGTCAATCTAAGGCTTAACGCAACTCCCCACATAACAAGGAACATAGAGGAAACTTGACATCTCTTTTTTGGGGTTCAAAATATTATTTTGTGAGTCTTGAAAAATCATGATTTACTTTTTACCAAGAGATGTAAGCTAGGTTTAAAGGTGAACTCAAACTCAACTAGCCAGTTAGAGGGGTTGCAGCTATTTAGTTTGATTAAAAAATTTCCCAAACATCTCAGAAAGAGGGTTTAAGAATATGGTTGGCAACCTAAGGGTAGATCATATTTGTGTAAGTCATGAGGTGAAGTGTTATTGTTTTACACTTTGAGTTCATTTAAAATAACCAATGGTATAAGAATATATGGATTTATATTTTTATTTAATTGCAATTAAAGAACCAAAAATATGGAAAATTATGGAAGATGAAGATAAGGCAGACCATGCCTAAGGGGAAAATGAATTCACCAAATTTATGGAGCTCGTTTCCATATCTCCATAAGGAATTTCATCGAATTGTTTGCGTGCACCCTCAAAACCTCCATTTGCACCCTCCAAGAAGCCATATTAGACCATACATTATCCCACAACATAGCAAATAATCTTATATAATAGTCCAATATTTTAGCCATTCCAGGTAATAGTTGGGTTGATTTTATTGATAAGGTAATGGTAGAAAAATATTTTTTTGACGTGCATAGGAGGATGTTAAATTTAACCCATGGGGGACACTACTGGAAAAACTCTTCCTTTCATCAATTCCATTTTCAAAAAATTATACATCTCGTATTCTCTAAAACCATTTCCCCCACATCTTCTATCATAAAAGTCGTTTCCTCATGGATTTTCCAACAAACCCTTTTTTCCCATTCCTACATCCGTTGCTCTCCATACAAATACAGATCCAGATCAATCAATCATATACAGTAAGAAATGAGGAGATATTAAGGTTACAGATCTATCTCCATGTACAATGCTGATTAAACCAAATATGGTACTAATTTTTAAATGACTATTAGTGAGAGCTCCATTTAGGACAGTTCCCTAGTTTTTCAAATACAATACCTCCCACATTCATCAACGCGGACCTCATCAACCTTCCTATGGTCATATTTTGTCAATATCTTGTAAACATGGCGTTCCATGGGATAACATCTAGTTGAGGCATTTTGAGAAAATGTTCATTTGCCTTCGAAGGCATCAACATCCTCCCATAGAAATAATAACAGATAAAACAAAGCAATGTCATTATGTAATTCCATGTTCGGCGTGTACCCTAGTTCTTGTCTCTATGACCCTCTTGTGGAGCGTTGAATGGCTGTGTGTAATTCTGATGTCTTGGCTCCATGGTTGGTCTTTGCTTCGTGTTCGCCTTCGAACGTTAACATCTAGTTTATCCCCTTGGTTGTTTAGGCATGTTTCTTGTCGTTTCAATCATTTATATTATAATTAAAAGAAATTATAATTTCGGTCCACCAGCTTGTAAATCTTTTGGTCAATTTTCTCTGCTGCTTGGCATGAGCTGATGTGGGTTCCTTTTCCTCTCTTTGAATTCCTTTTTCCTTGTCTTCTAGTTAGTGGGTGGGTGGAGTTTGTTGGCCACCTGTTTGCTTTATTGTTTCTCATTTATGCCATACTTGGCGTGGCATGGTGGTAGTCTTTTCCCCTTTATTTTATTGATTGTATGTGCAGGCTGAAACACATTTTTCCTAATGCTTTGACCATTCTCTTCTGGGTCGCCATCTCTACTTTTTCTGCGTGGATTCTTGTTGAATTTTGTTGTTATCTGGCAAAGTGGGTGCATGGGAATGAAGGCCACCTACTTCTTTAATTATTTCATTTATGCTTGGTTTGCCCCACGTGCTGTGGGTAAGAAATATCTCTTCCCTTTTGGTAGTGGGCCGCATACTTTAATTTTGGCTATTCTAGCAAATCTTTCCTAGATTTCTAGTTGTTGCTGCATGGATTTTTGGTGAGTACGCAAGACTTTTTGGACGCCTTTTTACCTGCTGGCCGCGTACTTGTTTGGGTTGGATTTATTCTTTCTACTCTGATTTCTTCTCCTTGCTGCGTGTGTGTGTTGTTTTCTTCTGGCCGCAATACTCTTTCTATCTGGGACTTTTGGTCTGAGTTCTTCCCTGCGCACGTGGTGTTAGATGAAGCTACAAGCTAGTGAGGTAGGCGTGTTACCTCCACTTTCATTGGGTGCTGCGAGGTGTGTTCTAGTCGGAGAGCCTCAGCAACAGCCTGCAACAGGGCTTAGCCAGGCGGCAGGCATGTTGCAGGTTTAGTCGAAGCCTTTGTGAGCGCCTCCACCAAGCAGGATGTCCAACTATGTTGTTATCTGTTCAGTATCGAATGCATCCTCAAATTTGAGATTCTCCTTCAAGATATTTTATCAAAATCGACTATGTGACAGTGAAAGTGTTACCAGGAGACCTGACGAATTTTATTGCAAAGATTCTCTATTGAGACCTTACTTGTTTTACGATGTAACTCATGGAAGAGAGTCTCAAAGAGGTGAAATCCTTCTTTTTGGCATGGCAGAATCGTCGGAAGTTTTTCTTCAAATACCGTAGAATTTCAAGCCGACAGTACAACTTTAGGAGGCGGAGATCAGTATTCGAAGGAAAATTTCTACCACATTAATTTACCGTACTTGAAGGATTGACAGTGTACATCAAGAATGATTGGCCAGGATGATCCACAGGGAGCTAGTAAATTGGAGTGCTCAAGACAAATGGTTTTCATGCCTATACTTGAAGAAGGTATTTATCGCTTTGATTGTGATGGAGATTCAAAGAAAAATGCATTTCAAAGCATATCTTTTTTTTTGGATCCTAAATTTAGAGATACTCTTGAAGTTTTCTATAAACAAGGTGCCAGATTATATCCCATCTTGTGAGTGCGTGCATGGCCAACAAGTTGTCACCATTGAGCTCCCTCATGGCTCTTCTTTATATGGCACTGGAGAGGTTAGTGGTTCCCTCGAGCGAACAGGAAAGCATGTCTTTACGTGGAACACTGATGCTTGGGGTTATGGTGATAGTACGACATCTCTATATCAGTCCCACCCATGGGTGTTGGCTGTTTTTCCAAATGGGGAAGCTTATGGGATTCTAGCTGACACTACGAGGCAGTGTGAGGTAGTTTTGCGAAAGGACTCAACTGTTAAATTTTCTGCCCCATCAGTCTATCCAGTTATCACATTTGGCCCATTGACATCGCCAGCAGCAGTACTCACATCCTTGTCTCATGCTATTGGCATATCATTCCTTCATTCATAGCTTAATATTTTTGCATATGAATGAACTGATAATGCATCGATATCTTCTAGTTTAATGCTACAATTTCTTGTGCCACATTTGAATCAGGTCTGCATGTTCTTATGAGCAGATATTAAAGATATAGTTTTCTATAATGCTTGCTCTGTCTAGGATAATGTAGGTGTAAATCATTCATAATATTTCAATCACTAAATCATGAAGGTTAAGTCCTTTTGGAGCTTCTGTTGAAGCTTGATGCAGTTTTTATGCTGGCCCGTGCGGAGTCTGTATGACCTGTTAAAGCTGGAGAAACAGGCAAGATATTCCTACACTTTTCTACCGTTGCTATATTTATTTCATCGTGAAATCGAACCACCATTTCTTTGAATTGGTTTTCTTCTTTTAAGTCGGTCTCTCCTTTCTACTTGCTTTCTTCTTGTTTAGCTATTACCATTGCCTGTATGTTAGAGGAAAGCATGCAAGTGTTCTCTTCCTTGGGTGTATGTTTTTTTTTTTCTGGCTCGAGTGATCGATCTTCCTTTTATATATATATATGTACTCTTCTCTACGATAGAGTTCCAGTTATTATTTGTTCCAGCTAGTTTTTAGCAGTCGTTATTGTAAGCGTGCAATAACTATGAAGTTCCTTCCTATCAACCAAGGTTGTCCTTCCTTGTCTTTTGACATATATTGTTAATGATCTCTCAAGCCACCTAACAACCCTTTTGGCATCGAAAAGGAAAGGTTGCAGGATTAGTGTAATCAACGCTTGGACTATTTCAGGTTAGAGATTCGGTGTTAAAACTTTTAGAATGTTTTAGTTTGCGTGCATCGTGTTTCAACCTCGAGTGTTTAGACTCCTACGTAGCTTCAGCCTGGTTCCTAGGTTTTATAGCCATTCTTAGGAGGTACTTTGACTGCCCCCTTCATCTTGAATCGTAACTAGTTTTTTTTTTTTTAGCTATGTTCGAGGTCTTAATTGTGCAACTCTAGTACCCCCGCTATTTCTAGAATTATTTTTGGTCTTCTTCCCTCTCAGAAGATTGTTGGTGAAATAATCTAGTCTTCTAACTTGTGTTTCCTCCCATTTATTATGACTGTGTTGTTAATTAGGATTGGACAACTTATATGCACATATGTACCTTAATGTTTTGTGATGAAAATTGCCTTGAATGTTGTCAACCTTGGGAAAAACTTTCTTGCAATCAATAGTATGATGGAGCTATAGCAGAAGGAGTTGTTTTGATAATGGAACTTAGTAGTTTATGTTGTACCTTTGTTTGAATGGTTGTTTATGTTACCAAGGGTTGCCTTAAAAATATTGTTGTTTTGGGAAATAGGAAATTTATTTTAAATTAACTGAACTCTAATAATTGATGTGGAGTGTTGTAAATTTTTAGGGTTATAAAATTTGTTGATGACATTATTGTATACTCTTGGTTGACGGAATATTTTTCTTCTCTCGCGTGATTGCTACTAGCCTACAAGGCATTGGCCTTCTTGAATGATTGGGAAATATCTTGGAGTTAGTGGCCAAAACTAGTTTACTTTGCTTATGCTTCGAAACTTATGTTGTGTGGATACTCTATGTGATTTCAGGTTTGAAACTCATTTTACATGGCTTTTTGTGTTAATTCTTGAAACCGTGGTTTCCCTTTTCTTGGGCCGATCAACTCTTGTTCTTCTAGAAATATAATATTATAACCTATGCATTTGGTACCTGTGATAAAATTCTGGATGGTTGGTACTTTATATCAAATCGCACTCTTGTGATTTTTATTTAATTATTTACTTGGTGGGAATCCTTCTTTGTTAGATTGTTTATTTCTCCTTATAGGGCCAAGGGCCTTTCTCTTTCGGTTGTTATATTTTCGTTGTCTTTACTCCTAACGGAAGTACATGGTCTTCTTCCTTGTTTGGCATGGTGGAAACTTATTATAACTTGAAGTGTTGATAGTGTTTAGAGGTTTGACCCAAATTCTTGTAATAAAGTGCTTCTTTTCATGGTATTGATAGATAACAGTTATGGTGGGTTTGTGTAGCCTTATCTTGCTCAGTTCTCGTGAACTGACTCTTGTAGAAAATTTGTTGCAGATGGATTTTGCGTGTAGATGAGGGATAGACTTGTAGACTTTTGTCATCAACCTCAGTTGAGAAGTTCCTTTGCTCGAAACATTTTTTTTTTATGTTGTTCAACTATTGTTAACATCCAGTGGAAAGTTTAGAAGAGGATTAATGTCTTAGTATAATGTATTGTGGACTTTGTCATCTGAACTTTGGAAACCTTGTATTGTTTGACCATCTTTGAAATTATAAGAAAATTTGGTTATTGTTGTTGAGTGACTTTGTTGGAGTATCAGTATTTTAAGAATTGATGTAATCTTGTTTTGTTCTTGTAAATGAGTGTTGCTACAACTTTGCCTTGAGAATAAATTTTGAGTTAAACCTTGCTATGACTTAGTAATAAAGTGTCATAAGTAAACTAACATAGGATTGTTTAATACTTCTGGAAGTTAAATTAAAAGTTGTATTCAAATAAAGTAACGTAGGGGTCACCAACTTGAGAGCAAGAAATTCTTTAAGTAATCAAGGGCAAGACTATCATTGCAGGTAAACTTTATAACATGATAACCCTAGCTCCTCTAGTGAACATTATTCCTTTTATGGTGAAATTTGTAAAATGACCCTAAGGTGAAATGAACTGTTAGTTGTTTGAAGATGATAAGATTTAATAAGCCAGAGAAAACAAATTGGAGACCTCACCATCTTTCTCACCGCCATTTGGAAAGTAAATTTTTACTCCTTGTTAATACTTTTAGCGAAGCCTAAGTAAAGTTGTTGATAATTCTGGTTAAGAGCCCTAGCTTCAATTAAATACTGGCAATAACTAATGAGGTCCTAAAGATGTTTCATCTCGACCTTCTCCCTCTAACCCTTTTCCAAGGCACCTTGTATCTCTTCTCTTAAGTGTGTTGAACTTAAAACCATGTTGTCTTGTGGGCAAGAACGAATCTTAGTAGCGTTAGTGGTGAGCAGATGGCCTTGTGGAATTTAAATACTCCTTTTTCTTGATAAACGAATTAAGCAAATAAATGTCATAATAGAGAAGATTTAAAGATAATTACTCAGTGTCAAAGGAATAAACTTGGCTTGGCAAGTTGAATTATACGAATCATATCTTGAGCCTCCTTGAAAACGTAAGCTAAGAATTGCAAGATGTCCTTTTAAAATAAATAACCCTCAAGAATATCTCATCGTGGTTGGCCCTAACTGTAAGTGTGTTCTGTGATTGGACTTCTATGTTGTCTTGTCAAAAAGAAAAAAAATGTATTATCCTTTTGGGTGTGAACATTTCCGTGCTGACCTTGTGGTCATCCCCGTAACAAGTGGTTCCCAGAGTTGGTTGTAACTTTGTGACGACATGTTGTGTCGTGTTATGTGTGGAAGCAAGTCAAAAAAAAATTATCCTGTCTTTTACTGTGTTGTTCGTGTGTGAGTTTTTTTTTTGGGTCGTTACACATTTCATTTTCGCTTCATGCTAACATGTTGTCCCACTGCACTTGGAATTTTTACTGTTCTTCAAAAATTTGTAGGCCTATTGCATGAGTGGTGTGGCCCCCATTTGTCAAAACACCACAGATGTCAGTCTTGTTAAACCAGCTTCTGAGTGGAAAATGAATTTGTACCGTGGGGACATGTTGGTTTTAAAAACCATTTTAATTAATTGTTGGGATAATCCTTTCAATCTGTAAAATACATGCCAATAGAAAGACCAACCCTCCAGAATTAGTTTTAAAATTCTCACCTATTTCCACTCATTTGTTATGGCATTCGTTCCTTTTGAATTGTATGTATTATTATATATATTAAAAATTTTTACAATTACTTAATAATATAATCTCAATAAGTTTAAAAAATTTCATCTCATTTCCTTTCTTGAAAATCTTTCTTAACTGAACATTTGTTGTCTCTTATATACAATTACATTATTATTTTATTATCTAAATGATATTAAATGTTATTTTTGGATTGTTTGTTATTTGACAGATCCAAATTGGCATGTCACACACACACACTTGATTGTCATGAAGATATCGACACAAAAATAGTTTACCCACACAATGTTTACCCACATTGTTTAGTGACACAACACACATTCATTTCTTGGTGTTATGAATTATAAGGAGGTGATAATAACCACAAAATCTATCCTAAAAAATCCATCACCCGATACTAAATATTCCCGGGAGGTGGAGAATCCTATAGAGAGGTAATAGCGGCCCTGATTAGGCTATCAAACAACCTATCACAATTTTGAATCATGTTTCTCTTCTCATTACTTATGAAAATCAACATGACAATCTCAAATTTTTAGGAAAAATGAAGCTTTGAAAGTTACAGTTTCGTTGTTTCCAAAGTGGTTAGGTTGTGGAGTTCGATGAATGATCACTTCATATTGGGGCACAAAGCTTTTGAGTCACTTCTGGAATGACTTCTGAATGAATATGAGGAAACAATACAGTTTTCATTTAGTGTTATCACCTCCAAACAATCGTGTTCCAAATAAGAATAAAATTGTTTAAATATCCTTTGGATAATGGAGAAAATCTAAAATCAATTAGATTTGGCTTTCACATTTACAAATGACTTGGTATTAGACAAAGGAACTTTAAATAAGTCAATAGGGAGGTATCCTTTCAATATTTTGTATTAGGAACCCGAATTTTCAAGAATGATTAATATTGGTAAGATAATACAAATGCTGATGCATAAGTTATTTGTGGAACACATTTACAATTTTAGGAAGAAGTGAGGGAAATCATGAAAGTTAGTAATTGGTATATATAATTTGTATCTTTTATTTGTTGTTTGGTATTAAATGTATTCAAAAAGGGATACCTGATTTATTCTAAGGAAAGGTTTATTGTAGGGACATATAATAAACTAAAGTATAAGAAGATGGGCCATGTATGAATTGATTCTAAGAAAATGCATTCTCATTTCCTTACAAGGTTCCTGAAATATTTTAAAATCCATTTGCTAATGATGGGTCTAAATATATACATCTGGGAGTTGTGTCTGAAAGAATAATGACACATCCTTTCCATAAATTGGGAGTAGCAGATTTTGAGAAGAATTCAAAAGTAATACATGCCTTCCATTTGATTTTAACTACTATACAATTTAAACCTAAACTTGTTTTGGTGTGAGTGGTTTGAGATTTGATTAGTACTGTTGTCTTTACAAGGTGTCAGAGAAATTGATTAATATGATTTGGTTCTCACAATCTGTCAACTAAGTTCACATGAGCCAAATTCTTTTGAAGTAGTGGAGAATGATGCGGGAGCATAACTTGTGAAGGCTATAACTTTTTATCCGATCGTTCGATAGTCTTGAAATTTTCTAGGGTAGTAGATCTCCATTAGTATTATGTTGGGGTGAAATGTTTGTTAAAGGTTATTTCTATTTCAGCATATTTTTGGGGCCGAATTGCTTCTTCTAGTGGTCTAAAATTGGCTCTGAATGTTTTCTTTGCTTTGACTAGGACTAATGTTTTAATAATTTTTTCCATGCTTTATATAATAATCCAAAATTTTGCATGAGCCGTAATTTATGAAGACATATTTGGTGCGTGAAATTTGTTACCGATTTGAGGTGTTTTACTACAAGGTAATTTTTGGGATTTTAGTGATTTTTGACATTTGAGGGTTTTTTAGAGTTGATGTGAAATAAAAGGAAGATTATAAAGATGTAAAAATATTAGTGTGTATTCTAGAAAGATAAGAAAGCTATTTAAAAGTTTCTAGTTTTGTTGTAAATTTTTTGTGTTTCTTTAGAGGTATTTATCCCTCTTGCAGTTGGATCCACATCAATGAAGAATTGCATTGAGGTTTGTAAGAGAATCTATAGTTTTCACAATACTTATAGAGATAGTATTATTGGGTTAAATAATATGGTTAGGGATATACAAGGGAGGTTGGAAAACTAGAACACAGCCACAAGAACCACATGTTAAAGTTATGTCTCAGTAGCTCTGACAAAGAAGAGAGGATGAAGGATGGTACTTATACCCTAGTTGACCAAGATGTCAAACAGAAAGGTCAAGATGTTCACCACAATGGTTCACCTAATTGTTTCAAGGAAAAAAAGCCTAAGGATTTGTGAGCTTTTTATGGACTGTTGGGTGAATTTATTGCTTTTGGGAGAGTTTCTCTCTTTGTTTTTGATGTCTTGGACCTATTCATTCTCTTCCTGGTGGAAAGCTCTTTTTTGTATCTTTGTAATGGGTTGTGGTTTGGGTTAATCTTGTTTTACCTTTTTTGGGCTCTGTTTCTGTTTTGTTCTTTTTGTTCTCATTCGCGATGCATCTATTGTATGGCCCCTTGGAGCCATAATCCAAGTTCTTACCTTACCTAATAAAAATATTTCATATTTGTTTCTTCATTTGTTAACATTTTCAATCAACTTCTCAATAGGCAGTAATAGAATTTGTAAAAATAGTATACCTAAGAATATGCCCAACTTTGTTTATAAAATTTTAGAGAATAACTCTTCGGTAATCACAATATTAGACACATCCGAAAAACTGAGAGAATCTGCAACTACATTCCGATCAAAGCTGCACATAAGTTCAAATGCATATTTTCCTATGTTCAGTGACAACATATATCCATTATTAACACCTAACTTCGGAAAAACGTCTCAGCATCATAGCTCTATCGACTTAGTACTTGAGATTACCTAATGCTTCACAAATGCTTATATTTTTCTTACTAAAATTCATCTTCCTTCGGTACATTCTTTCTATACTGTATTATCGCTGAGGAAATAACTAAACGTCTGTAACTCTAGCTCTGATCTGCACATGCATGAGGGCTGTTTTTTTCAATCGCCCGTAAATTATCGAAATATATCATACATCAGTACCTCTCATTTGAAATAAGCACCAAATCATTCCTATCGGAAGCTGATGACTTTGACTGGAATTATACATATCCTGGCCACAAATAGCCAATAGCTTTGAACAGCTTAACCAAAATTCCATTTTCCTCTTTCCTTGACCCAATGATACTAGATTTTCTCTTGTTCGTCTTTAGCAGAATTTTATTTATCAATCAACTACTGGATTGAATTGGCTTTTCTATATAAAGTATGAAACGAGAAGGAGAGCCTTTTACTAAAGATCCCTCACTGTAAATGCGGCACACGGAAAGAAATTCACTCTGCTTTCAACTGGTTCTTCTTGTCCTATTTCACTCTGCTTATCATGTAGTACATTACCGTTATCAACAAACATGATTTATGTAGAAGCTTATATGGAGATATAAACAGGATCAACCTACTATTTCCTCCTCATTTATATATATATAAAATTTGAATGAATTGAGTTGAATATGATTGGTTTCACGTGTACACCAATACTGTCCATGAGATTAGAAACAGAAAACTATCAATCCTCTGATAAGTTTAAATTTGCTCACAATGCTCTAATTCGTGAAATATCAATTCCAAAGAAGAGGTGACCATTCCAACATCTGTTTGTTAATCCTTAATTTACTTGTAAATTACTATCATTGAACTTCAATGATAAAAAATAATTTTTTTTTCTGTAAAATTGTGATTTTAACGTATTCTTATGACACATGCAACAATCATACTTCAAATTTCGTAGTTCAAAAGATCTAAACCTTCACTTTCAATATTTAAATTAGTTTAAATTTCGGCCATTGCAATTAAAATGAGAAAGACATTAGATTTTATGTCTTTTGATAAAAGTATGAATGAATATAAATATTTTAAATATTTCACTCAGATTTTCATGAATAATTAAATATTTAAAAACCATTTAAAAGACTTCATTAATAATTATGATTTTTTTTTTACTGGGGCACTTATATTTATAGGCATATTAGATATAGGATATCCCGATATTAGATATTGAAATATGATTTAATATATATTTTTTTATATGTTCTTTGGTATCGGGATTGAAAATGGGTACCTCCTTTTATTCTATGGAAACATTCTTTTCTTGTAGTCTTACATCAGTATAACACTATTTGAAGATGGGGTTGTTATGAATTGATTCAAACAACAAATGCATTCTCATTTCTCTTACAAGTTTGCAAATATAATAAAATTCATTTGCTAGTTATGGGTGTAAATATCACATCTCGGAGTTGTGTCTAAAAGAATGACACATCCTTTCCGTACTGATTGAGTAGTACTTATTGAGTAGAATTCAAAATTACATTACCCTTCCATTTGATTTTGTAGATACCGTCAATTCAAACCTTATGAGTTTTGATAAGAGTGGTTTGATATTTGATTAGTCGGTTGTCTTTATAAGGTGTCGCAAAATTATAATTAATAATGATTTGGTTGTCATAATTAGTTCTAATACTTCTTGGCATTGCTTTGTGTTTGTCAGGAAACTATAGACTTTGCAACAATGAATAATTTTTTTTTTGAATAATGATACAACAATTTACAGAGACAGTAATAAATGAAATATATAAAATACCATACATGCAAGAGACGAACACCAGATTTACATTGTAAAACCCCAACTACGTGCCTAGGAATAGGGAAAAATCCACGGTGTAATATATCAAGCTTTTATTAACTCTAGATGAACAAATTACCTGCAAACTCATTATAAGCAACTTTGGATCACCACAAAAATAATTACACCTTATTGGCAAAGTACAGTTTGGATTCCTCATCCTATGGCGGGACCCAACTTTGATGTTTTGGCGGCTCTGTTGGGTACTACCCCTCCTACTCCTGCCAAAAAGGCCAAGACCACCTCTAGAATAGTATCTGATGCTCAAGGATAGCAATTCCTAGCGATGGCCAAGCCCAAAGCAGACAAGCCAGAGCATGATTTGCAAGCATCTGATCTTGAGCTCTCTAGGATCCCTATGGGAGAGTCCACCCCTAAAGGTGAGATTCACAATCTCTAAGAAACAATCACAAAGGTCATTGGGAGAGTGGAGAAAGGGCAACAAACCATAGAGCAGCTGGAGGAGCAAGCTCAGGTTCTTACAGGTTTCATCAAGTCACTGTTGTCCAAGGATAAAGTTTTAGATCCTACCCCACTGACTAGTCTTCCACCACCTATGATTCTCAGCCAAGATGAAGTGCAAAGTATCAAAGATATACACAAGTATTCCATCTATGGAAGGTCTATAGAGGCCATGGTGGATGATTTGCTTTTTGCATGGTTGAATTTCATTAGTGAAGCCTTCAAACTCAATGAGAAGGTGAATAATCTGCAACTGAAGCTCTCCTCCACTATTGGAAATATAGATAAAGAGCTCAAACTCTGGAGCAGCTGTATAGTAGACCTTCACCTTATGGGACAGGCTGATGAGAATATTTTAATGGCAAGCAAAGTCTTCGATGATGTGAAAGATAACTTGTCAAAATCATGGGTATATAGTGTGGAATGGAAAATCAAGGTGCTGGAAGAAGCTTTAGGAGAATTGAGAAATAGCTGGCAGAAGGGTGAGGCTTTCAAGAATTTGGTTGCATCTGCCTTCAAGGATATACATTTCCATCTCCATGATGAGACCTCTGGTGTGCCCCTCTCTTTACAAGAAATCAAAGCTCAGTTTAGAGCTTTTGTCAAAGATAACTTGTTCAAAGAGGATTCTATTTCCAAGGAAAAGATGAAGGAGATCTGCTCTCTCCAGTCTACTATTGAAGAAGCAAATATTAAAGATCATCATACACACATCGAATTCGACAAAGAGATGGAGAAGTGCCTCGGATTTTTGACCCAGTCCACTGCCAACACATCGGTCCCTCATGACAGAGACATAGCAGAGGCATTGAAACTATTCAGACAACGGATTCTAAAATCATAGGGCCCCTCTCAATCATGAACACCTGTCTTCTTCTCCTGACTTTTTTCCCTTCTTTCTTTCCTTATCTCAGATTTATTGTAGTTAGTTGGGGTTTTGCGTTAAGCATCCCTTTAACTAAGCATTATTTTAAAGAAGTAGTTACCAAGGGTAACTGATTTGTAAACTATATAATAGCCTCTCCTCACCATTTTTAAGGAGGAAAAACTTGGCTTATTTATGAAAGTGTGGGAAATAATACAGAAATCAATAAAAAAGGATTCTCTTTCTTTGTTCATCTGATTCCTTTATTTCACAACTATCTGTTAAATATTATTAGATCATTTGTCTGCATAATACCAAGAAGCTTTGTATTCTTGTAAATCTTATTTGCGGAACTGTGTGTCCCTCCAAATAACATCTTAGTAACTCAAATATAAATGTTCCAATTCCAATTCATTGTATTCTGGCACGCATAAGGAATTATTTTGTCAACTATAATTATGGAAAATACTTTTTTGCTCATTTCCTTGTCTTCATTCTTCTATGCTTTTGTGATTGATAATCTATTTCATTTCACAAAGCTTTCATGATACCCAAGTTTCTTCTCAAAGTTATGCGTTGTACATTTGTAAATAAGTTTTGCTTTTAAATAATGGAACCTCTCCCATTAAAGAGGAGGGACTCCTTGTCCCCTTACTATTACTCTCATTAAAATCCTCTTTTGACGGCCAACACTCATCAAGGAAAATTATCTTATAAGGGGAGGGAGATGTAATTCTAGACTTCCCCCTCTTCCATTAATTATGGTTTGCATTTCAAACCATATAATAAAAACTAAAAAAAAATAAAAGGCAATAACTTAGATCCTCATAATGACGAAAGGGATTTGGAGTCTGCGAGGTCCTAGAGGAATGCTTTAGGCATGGGTCTCTTCACAGGAAAACTAAAACCTTTCACCATATTAAAAAAAATAGGTCTCGAATATGAATAGTTCACCATATCTAGTGTACTTCCATCTTGTGCCAAAAATAGATGTTCTAGTTTGGGCGTGGACGTCTTTTAAAGAAATAAAAAGAAGGGATTTTGGCATATTTGTTTATAGATGTAAATTCTTGATAGCAATAAATGCAAATTGAAGGTATTAATAGGTGTTGGTACCCAAATTTGTTCTTCTTTTCTGTCTGAGCAGCATCAGAAATATGGCATGAAGCTTGAAGTCAAATAGATCATGATGTGTGTAATTTTATAGCCAGGGATGTGATCTAGCTGGCACTCACTGTGGTGGAGAGATGGATAGCACCTTGAAAGGATCTGATCTGACCCTCACTATTCTTGGTTGTGCCTTTCAACCAAGGTAAGAGAACCTATATTGTAACCCCCAAATGGTGAAGGAGATGAAGATATCCCTCAATTAATGCAAGTAGTATGAAAATGCCCTGGGAAAATATGATCAACACTCCAAATCTGACTTTCACAAGTTGTCACTCCCAAATTATGGAGATATTTTCAATGCAAGGCAAGGGTTACTGAAGACATTGTATAATCCTAATTTGCCTTCTCCATTTTTATGAATGGATTGTATTCTTTAGTTGATACACAATGCAGATGCAGGGGTAGTATGGGTAGGATTAGTTTGTTTGAATGAATTTTTTGGTGGGGTGTTGATGAGACAAACTGAGATATATTAGATCTTTGACAACCTCTACAATACTCGAAACAACTATCAGATAAAATGCTTCAAATAATCAGGACATTCTTTCATCCAGAAGAGGCATAAATGGAAGCCCAAGCAGTACTCTTCACACAATATTTGATAATTAACAACAAAATATTGAATTAAAGAACTCAAATAAACACAAAAATCCATGATCAAACCATGCCTAAGGTACCCTCAAAGGCTTATGAGCAATCTCTGCAGTCAAGGAAGGTAAAGTGATTTTGAATTTGTTTATCTGTTTATTACATAAAGGCTCTTTTGAACATGAGATTGCAAATGCCACTAAACTATCAACAAGAAATGGGGATTCTATGTGATTTCTATAGACTTTGAATGCAATATTGCAACAAGAACAGTGAAAACTATTTACAGGCATTTAAAAATGATAACGAACATCATATTTCCCAGAAAAACACAAATTAACTCAAAATCTTGTTAGATTCATAATTAGGGGAGAGTTTCATGAAAAATCTTAGAGCTGTGTGATGGCTATACACTTGTAACCAACTCACATACATGAAGATCCAACATAGAAGAAATTATCATGTTTCTTGGTGGGTTTAACAGAAGACAAGCCTTTTCTTAGAATTTGCTCGTGATTTTCAAATATTTCCCGACCCTTTACAATTTCTCCAAAATGCATTATATATCTCATACCACATTGGAGCCTTCTTTCCCAAGCAAGGAATATTCCATGGGATCAAATTTGTTACAACAATCCTCATGATTCAATGAAAATGACATCAAACAGAAAAACACTCGCAGGTTGCCAGGTGTGCCAAAAATATTAAATCATTACAAATATTTGGATCATTATCCATCATGGAGGCACATTTTTCATCATTGAGGCATGCAAACACCCTTCCTCTGATCATTTCACCTTTTAAAACTACCTCTGCAATTTTTGATTTTATCATTTCATGTGTTTACTCGGGATGGGGCAAAAATTATTTCAAAAACACCTCAAATCAAAGAATTAAGAGATGAAAGTGATGCCAATGATCCTAGAAGGCCAAGACGACACAAAATCACTATAAATTTGATGATTTTTTATGTAAAATTTGTGATTCCAAGCTTCCTGGAGAAAAAATGGTGGCCAAAAATGAAAATGCACAGTTGCTCTTGATCTACCACATGTCAAACTATGATTGGGAACAAATTCGGGCTTATTTTTTACTTTTCCACATTTTTTGGAAAAATGGAAAATTTTAACCTTTTCACCGCTCCTCCGCCTTTGAATTTTGGAGTTGACATGTGGCATATGGTGGGTCCCATTGAAATCACAATTTAATTCTGCTCATTTTGACCTTTTTTGGAAATTGGGAAAATTTCACTTTTTACCTCACGGGCCTGCACCTTTGATTTTTCCCTCACCACTTGTCTCCTTGTGATTCACTAGTGGGTCAGCGCATCAAATTTTGATTTTGAGTCCTTTTGGAAAAAAGGGAAAAAAATCCCCATCTCCCTCCGCGGACCCGCATAGCCGCCTCTTGCAAATTATGGACATGTGTCCTCTTGTTATGGGCCATGGGCTTTTGGGCCAAAAAATTACTTTAACTTTATTGTGAAAAAGGGAAAAAAAATCCCCTTTTCCCTCTGCCAACCCACTATGCGCCGCTGTGATGCCACATGTCCACTCTTAATTGGCTGCGGGGTTTCGGGCCAAGTTTTGACTTTTAAATTTTTTAGAAAGTAAAGTCTAAAAATTCCAAGTGAGTCTGACAACCTGTTAACCCGCGTCGGCCAATGAAAACCCGCCACACTTCCAATAGCTCCTGAGGATGAATTTGATGGGAAAATGACGCCCATATGACCATCAAAACATAAAAAATTCAAAGGATGCCCTAGAATTCAATTTTTTCGCCAAGGATGGCAAATTTTTGATTTTAAATCAACTGAAGCATGATTTCTGAACATTTTTGACCTTGGGATTGGATTTTCAAATGAAAACAAGTATGAATTGATCAATTTTGATTTTTCCACAATGTGGCAAAGGGAAAAAATGACACAACCCACAAAATTGGAAGAACTAGGACACAGAAAAGGGAAAACTTGGAATATTCCTTCAAATTGGGGCAAAACAACAATTTTGTGAGTATTTTAAAGAATTCAACTGGAGGGGAAGAAATTTAAACCATTAATTCAAAGGGTAAAACATTTTTGAGTAGATATAGATTTGAAAATTTTAGGGAAACATGATGCAAGCTTAAAAATGGCACCAACATCGGCTCTTGCTTGGGGATGAGCACTCCCAGTGAGTGCCACAAGGAAAAAACATATACCAAGTGCCAAAATATCCATTGGGCAAAGGATTCACGAGCCAAAATCACCAAAAACCAACTGAGAACCCAACAAAAATGGCTGCCACATAGCAAGGCAAACCATAAAACCAAAAAAACACCCAAAATAGAGCAAAAACCAAACACTATACATTGTATAAGCTATGCATACCTCGAATTTGGGGATTAGTCCAAGAAATGCTTTAGATGCCTACCATTAATAGGTAATTCAAGCAATTCCACATCTAAATCTTTGAGAAAAAAGGTATGCTCACCAATTCTGATATCAATGGAGTAAGGGCCCATCCACAATGCATCAAATTTTACATGCTTTCCCTTGTCTTCATGCCTACTATCCCACAACAAGGCCATATCTCCAACATTGAAGGCTCTAGGAGTGACCTTCTTGTCAAACAATGTCTTCAATTTTTCCCTAAATCTGACATTCCTTTGATGGGATGCTCTTCTCTCCTCATCAAGCTCAATAATATGATTAATCCTTGATTCATTTGGGCCAAGCTCTAGATCTTCCAACTATTGGGAAAACTGAAATGAAGATAATTGCAGGTGCAAGGGCAGAAAATCCTGAGTTCCATACACCAATTCAAATGGGCTTTTGCTAGTAGATCTTTTAAGAGTTATCTTGGAGTATGGCTTTTGATATTAGATTAGTCTGTTGTCTTTATAAGGTGTCGCAAAAATATAATTAATAATTATTTATTCCTCATAATTAGTTCTAATACTTCATGGCATTGCTTTGTGTTTGTCAGGAAACTATAGACTTTGCAACAATGAATAATTTTTTTTTTTGAATAATAATACAACAATTTACAGAGACAGTGATAAATGAAATATATAAAATACCAAACATGTAAGAGACGAACACCAGATTTAAATTGTAAAACCCCAACTACGTGCCTAGGAATAGGGAAACATCCACGGTGTAATATTAACTCAAGATGAACAAATTACCTGCGAACTCATTATAAGCAACTTTGGATCACCACAAAAATAATTACACCTAATTGGCAAAGTACAGTTTGGATTCCTCATCCTATGGCGGTACCAAACTTTGATGTTATGGCGGCTCTGTTGGGTACTACCCCTCCTACTCCTGCCAAAAAGGCCAAGACCACCTCAAGAATAGTACCAGATGCTCAGGGCCAGGAATTCCTGTGGATAACCAAGCCCAAAGTAGACAAGCCATAGCATGATTTGCAAGCATCTGATCTTGAGCTCTCTAGGATCCCTATGGGAGAGTCCACCCCTGAACATGAGATTAACAATCTCTAAGAAACAGTCACTAGGGTCATTGGGAGAGTGGAGAAAGGGCAACAAACCATAGAGCAGTTGGAGGAGCAGGCTCAGGTTCTTACAGGTTTCATCAAGTCACTGCTGTCCAAGGATAAAGTTTTAGATCCTACCCCACTGACTACTCTTCCACCACTTATAATTCTCAGCCAAGATGAAGTGCAGAGTATCAAATATATACACAAGTATTCCATCTGTGGAAGGGCTATAGAGGCCATGGTGGATGATATGCTTGTTACAGGGTTGAATTTCATTAGTGAAGCCTTCAAACTCAATGAGAAGGTGAATAATCTGCAACAGAAGCTCTCCTCCACTATTGGAAATATAGATAAAGAGCTCAAACTCTGGAGCAGATGTATAGTAGATCTTCACCTTATGGGACAGGCTGATGAGAATATTTTAATGGCAAGCAAAGTCTTCGATGATGCAAAAGATAACTTGTCAAAATCATGGGTATACAGTGTGGAATGGAAAATCAAGGTGCTGGAAGAAGCTTTGGGAGAATTGAGAAATAGCTGGTAGAAGGGTGAGGCTTTCAAGACTTTGGTTGCATCTGTCTTCAAGGATATACATTGCCATCTCCATGATGAGACTCTGGTATGCCCCTCTCTTTACAAGAAATCAAAGCTCAGTTTAGAGCTTTTGTCAAAGATAACTTGTTCAAAGAGGATTCTATTTCCAAGGAAAAGATGAAGGAGATCTGCTCTATGTAGTATGTTATTGAAGAAGTAAATAAATATCATCATACACACATCAAATTCGAAAAAGAGATGGAGAAGTGCCTCGGTTCTTTGACCCACTCCACTACCAACACATCGGTCCCTCGTGGCATAGACATAGCAGAGGCATTGAAAAGATTTAGACAGTGGATTCTAAAATCAGTGTGCCCCTCTCAATCATGAACACCTGTCTTCTTCTCCTGACTTTTCTACCTTATTTATTTCCTTATCTTAGATTTATTGTAGTTAGTTGGGGTTTTGCGTTAAGCAACCCTTTAACTATGCATTATTTTAAAGAAGTAGTTACCAAGGGTAACTGATTTGTAAACTATATAATAGCCTCTCCTCGCCATTTTTGAGGAGGAAAAACTTGGCTTATTTCTTAAAGTGTAGGAAATAATACATCAATCAATACAAAAGGATTCTCTTTCTTTGTTCATCTGACTCCTTTATTTCACAACTATCTGTTAAATATTATTAGATCATTTGTCTGCATAATACCAAGAAGCTTTGTATTCTTGTAAATTTTATTTATGGAACTGTGTGTCCCTTCAAATAGCATCTTAGTAACTCAAATATAAATGGTCCAATTCCAAGTCATTGTATTTTGGCACGCATAAGGAATTATTTTTTCAACTATAATTCTTGAAAATGCTTTTCTGCTCATTTCCTTGTCTTCATTCTTCTATGCTTTTGTGATTGATAATCTATATCATTTCGCAAAGCTTTCATGATACCCAAGTTCCTTCTCAAAGTTATGCGTTGTACATTTGTAAATAAGTTTTGCTTCTAAATAAGGGAACCTCTCCCATTAAAGAGGAGGGACTTCTTGTCCCCTGACTATTGCTCTCATTAGGATCCTCTTTTGACAACCAACACTCATCAAGGAAAATTATCTTATAAGGGGAGGGAGATGTAATTCTAGACTTCCCCCTCTTCCATTTATTATGGTTTGGATTTCAAACCATATTATAAAAACTAAAAAAAAAGAAAAGGCAATAAATTAGATCCTCATAATGAGGAAAGGGATTCGGAGTCTATTAGGTCCTAGAGGCATGCTTTAGGCATGGGTTTATTCACGGGACAACTAAAACCTTTCACCATATTCAAAAAAATAGGTCTCAAATATGAATAGTTCACCATATCTAGTGTACTTCCATCTTGTGCCAAAAATAGATGTTCTAGTTTGGGCATGGACGTCTTTTAAAGCAATAAAAAGAAGGGATTTTGGCATATTTGTTTACAGATGTGAATTCTTGATAGCAATAAATGCAAATTGAATGTCTTAATAAGTGTTGGTACCCAAATTTTTTCTCCTTTTCTTTCTGAGCAACATCAAAAATATGGCATGAAGCTTGAAGTCAAATAGATCATGATGTGTGTAATTTTATAGCCGGGGATGTGATCTAATTGTCACTCAGTGTGGTGGAGAGATGGATAGCACCTTGGAAGGATCTGATCTTACCCTCACTATTCTTGGTTGTGCCTTTCAACCAAGGTAAGAGAACCTATATTGTAACCCCCAAATAATGAAGGAGATGAAGATATCCCTCAATTTATGCAAGTAGTATGAAAAGGCCCTGGGAAAATATGATCAACACTCCAAATCTGATTTTCGCAAGTTGTCACTCGCAGATTATGGAGATATTTTCAATGCAAGGCAAGGGTTACTGAAGACATTGTATAATCCTAATTTTCCTTCTCCATTTTTGTGAATGGATTGTATTCTTTTTTTGATACACAATGCAGATGCAGGGGTAGTATGGGTAGGATTAGTTTGTTTGAATGAATTTTTTGGTGGGGTGTTGATGAGACAAACTGAGATATATTAGATCTTTGACAACCTCTTCCTTTAAACAATTATTTGTTTTTATATTTTATTTGATAAAGATGGTAATTTAATTCCACAAGGCCATCTATTCACACTTACGTTACTAGAACTCGTTCATGCCCTTATGACAACATCGGTTCACGTTCAACAAACTTAAGAGAAAATTACAAGGTACTCTGGATAAAGTTAAAGGAAGAAGGTCAATTGAGTTCATCCTTGAGACATCACTAGTTCTTACTAAGGTTTAATTGAAGCTTGAGGTTTTATATGTAAGTTAAATAGTGCTCTTACTTAGGCTTCACCGAAAGAGTTTATCAAAAGGAAGCTACTTACTTTCAAATAGGTCTTAGAGATAAATTGAGTGGTTTCAAAATTTTCTTCTCTTACTTGTTAAATCTTATTAGAAACTAACCATTGTTTTCCTTTAATCTTGTTTTTAAGCGTTCACCAAAAAGAGTAGTGTTTACTAGTTCAGTTAGGGATAACACGTTATAATAAAAATCACCTTGCAAGGATAGCCTCGACTCTTGATCATTTAGGGAATTGTTTGTTTTCGAGTGGACCTCCTCTACAACAGATTTATTTGATTAAAACATTTAGGTAACTTCTGTAAAGAAAAGCCACCCCATTAAAACTTACATATACCCCATCAATACAAAGTCTTAGAAAGATTTAAATTTAACACTTAATTCTCAAGATCAAAGTTTTACAATGTTTATGCCAGTGAAAGAGATTGAATAACATTTTTCACTAAGAAGAGTTACCTAGCCAAATTACAAAAAAAGGACAAAACTACTACTTCACGTAAATCCTCCGAACAATTCCAGGCAAGAGGTCATATAAACTCTCTTTGTAAGAAATGCTACACAATTTACAATGCATTGGACATTTTTCCAAGGAACTTCATAAATTTTTACAGATGAAACTTTTTACACTCTTTTCTTCTAGACTACTCGCATAATCCATCTGCACAAATATTAACTAGAGTTAGTTCGCTAGAACTGAGCATGTTAAGACTACCCATTGCAACAGTAAGGCTAACATTTTATAATATCATGAAAGAAAAATTCTAAACTCAAGGATGGATCAAATCACAAACCACTAATCAATATGTTTCACAAGATGAAGAGATTTATACCAGCCAACAAGGAGGAATCCCAATATTCAAGTGAGAGAGATATTCCAAAGACAAAACAAGGTGAGACCTTATTGGTGAAGACAACCAGGCTGAGAGTATTGAGATTTCAGTCATGTAATCCTATGCGATTACGTGATTGAAATCTAACACCGCAAACATCATTCTAATATTATTAAGCAAAAAGATAATGATCAGTCAAATGACTTAACATATTCAAAATTACTTGGTTAACAAGACTGCATTGACGCAAGGACCCAAACATCATTCTAAGAATTATATAGGCCAAAAAGATATATGATCAGTCAAATGACTTAACATATTCAAAATTGCTTGGTAACAAGACTGCGGCTGAATACACATCCTTGTTTTAGGACAGACATATAGGCCCCAACCATATATGAACCCAAATCAGTCAAAGATTAAAGTTAACTTCACTCGACTGAATAAACCAACATACATATAATACTCACAACACAATAACTGAATATGAAGATTCAATATACCAAGCAATTCTCACCGAACCTAATTATTTTTCTCATCAAGAAGTTAAATAAACTAGATTCTATCCAAATAAAATTATCTTACAACAACTATAGTTGGATTACACAGGCAAGGATCAAGAAGAAGTCTTTTCACCAAAGGTTGTTATTATCTTACATCACATAATCAGTAATAAACCCATAATCCACCCCTCGTATGAACATTGTAAGAGATTAAGGACTTAGCTCACTTAAAAGTATATGACTGAGTCGATTCCTACCCTTTCCATTTTCATACAAGTCTAACCCAATTCGAAGAAAGATAACCATTCTATTTTCATACATGCCTCATTCAACACTCTTACTCAAAAAATCCCTACCTAAATTATTGAAGGTTTGCTAAGCTACATACTGGATTTAATGGAAACTCAATTCATTCGATACTTGAATTTAAACAAGCAAGGAATAGTCTGTTGGAAACATAAGTGAATCGACACAAGATCCTCTACCGTGACCCAACTCCAGTCACCAAAAACAAGGTTTACAGTCAGCGAAGGAGGAATACAAGGCAAAATACTCTTCCTACGAACTAATGCCTTCTCTTCCATCTCTAAAACAACATATGAATAGTTTTGGCACACCCATCTATTTCACGCCAGTCTACTCGACCTATCCTCATAGTCACTCCAAAGGAAAAGCATCTGCCACCACAGAGTTCGATTGAACTCTTTTATCTTATGATACAGTGACTCATGTCACAGGATCTACATTGAGCAGTCAAAATTTCACTCACGTAGGCCTCTAAGAAAACATCATGCTCACTATGCGAGGTCTACACACAGATTCAGCCCAAAGAAAAGACTTTTACCAAGACACAAAACAAACATTTAGCCTAAAACTGGCCATGAATCGACAAATCTACTAATATCCACTAATATTATTCATGGCTCAAGTTTATATCTGCTACCTGTTGGTTTAGGAATTGAACTCAACGGCCATTGTTCACTATTGTCTCTAAATGTCACCTGAATTTGAAGAATTAAGCAGGAAAAGTACCCAAGTTTGTAACGATCAGGAACAAAAACACGTACGACGACTTCAACCATTATTTTTGTAACGCCGCTAAAATACGACGCTTGCTCGACGATGATGACCATGTCGCATCCATTGCGAACAACCCGAAATGCGACAATTTTTTTTAAAAAAAAAAAAAAGTAATGGTTCTTGCCCGATTTACATGCTTGAACTGCAAAACAGTGACCTACGGTAATGATATTGGGAACTGACAAGCTTCAATCTTTTGAATTTAACATTCCATTCGCAAACCTAGAGCTACATGGTTGTCACAATTCCAAGGAAACTCGAGACTTACTTCAATACTTGTTGAATTCGCCTCTTGTCTTATGCGGAAAATCTCCAGATATCACAATGGTGAGTGACTATAATCAATATATATCCCAAATAGAGTAAGCGTTATAATTTGAATGACTCCATTAATATACTATTGTCCGACTCGATTTAGAAATGTTTGACCCATTCTTGGGGCAATTTTTTAATGATACATTGCAAGTATTACAAATTCAAATCTCAATGGTTATATCTTAATACTTTATGTTAATTTGACGTTCACCACTTGCATTGGAATTGCAATTTGTGCTTGGTTTACAATCTAATTTTTTGTTAGTATGTCACCAATGACTTGTCAAGTCATCAACAGTTCCTGTCACTCAATTGTAATATCTTGTCAGCCCTATACTTGAGCTTTGTATACAACGTCATTTTCAGGGAAATCATACGTGCTTTAAAAATATACTTCAACATGGATATTCATTTACATTGTCAGGTCTTTAACATTGCTTTAGATGTACCTAGCATTCTTGTTTATATTTGTATCAAAATACATTATGAATGGCGACATTGTATTACTTGTCTCTCTAGATTTTTTTACTAGCTAGTGGTATTCGTCACTTTTAAATTAGCGTACTATACAAGCTACACGTAGCCATAGCTTCAATGTTCTAATTCTTAATTAGATCAAATACATATGTATATATGAACATTTCAAAGGCTTCTCATTAAACTTTAGATCGAAATTAGTCTAGGTTAGGAATCATATTATAATCAAGGAACATGCATAAGTATAAATTTTATATTGGGGCGTGTTGGGTGGCAAAACCATACCCTACATTGTAACCATCGTATTGAGTTTGTACATAGCACCCTTTTATATCCTTTGTTTAAACGAGTATTCCAAACCGAATCACGTTTATATAGCAATTATATCATAATCTTGAACAATCCCCTATTTTCTAGTCCTTACCTTCATTGGGTGCTGCAAGATGCGTCCAAGGCGGGGGGGGGAAATCTTAAAACGTAGTTAGCTAGATGGATGCAACAGGACGTAGGGAATCGCTACAGGCGAGGATAATCTGTCCAGGCCGTGGCATGACCAACATAGTTCCATTCAATTCATTTTTTACAGTTTCTTTTTGGCATTTTTAGCATGTAGGTTTCAACTATGTTGTTATCTGTTCAGTTCCAAATGCATCCTCAAAATTGTTTGGGATCCACCTTAAGGAGATGTTTATTAATTTGATTGTGGACAGAGGAGGAGTCGCAAGGTTTCCACATTGGGGCAGAAATCCCCTTATGACGATGGGTTTCCCCAAAGAAATACATTCTGGCCAGCGTGGAGAATCAGCCAGGAATTGGGTCTATAGGTGTGTACGAACTTGGGGTTATACGGCTGAGATCCTCCAAGGAGCTGACTTCCGATTTTGTTCGTAATCTATGGAAATAATGTACAACAGTTAGACACGGGGTGCAGCAATTGTAATACATGGCGGAGAGGACAGGCTGTCCAACTATGTTGTTATCAGTTCAGTATTGAATGCACCCTCAAACCGGGTTTCACCTTCAAGATATTTTTATCAGAATAGGTCGTGGGACAGAGGAGAAAGTCACCCCGGGTGGAAGTCTGACAGAGGTGGATCGGTATCATACCAGAATATACAGGGGCGTAATATGCTTTGTTACTACAAGTATGGAGACTACGTAGGTTTAAATATGTAATTCATTGGCCTTAATAAAATTGGATGGTGGTTTATTGCATATGTGTTAGAGATAGTGTGTTAGAGTGGATATATAACAAAATAATGATTATTAGTACCTTAATATTATTAAAATTTATTATTACTAGATTCATTAGTTTTAGTATTACTTAGATAAGAAAGATATTCAAACCTATTAATACTTTTGCTAGACATTAATGGGTATTGGGCATTGAACTTGATAAGTTTAGAAATTTGTATTACAATCTCCTTCCACACAATTCAATGGATATTAGCAGGGGTATTCTAAGAGGTTTGATTTCATTTTCTTGTTTATTTGCAATGGATTTTACAATGAATTCATGGATGAATAAAACATGAAGGAACTAGAGGTTGAAAAGGTTTTATTGGCATTGCAAATCATTAAAAACTTAAGCCTTTCCAACAAGTATACAAGAAGGAGTAATGCACTATTTTTTTTTTTCAATCTTTACTACACATTACTTTCAAGTATCCAAACAAAATCTTAATATATTTCCTTTTGTAATTTCTTCACAATATTCCACAAGAAATCAACAACATTTCCAATAAATTTTGAGTGAGAAAACTAACATTTCAATACAACTTTCCTCCAATATTTTGTTACAACACCTTTTACTTCATGTGGAACATATTTACAATCATGTAAACACTTTTCAAGTAAAATTTGCATTCAATCATGTGTCTCTTGGAGCAACTATAGATTACAATGTCCCTTATTTTTGGAATGAAAACAAGATGATACAACTTTCTTTCACTTGCAAGTTTTACAACAAAATAATATATGTAAGGAAATGGAAAGAGTCTTCACAAGCTCCATAGTGTTCTTCATCCATGCTCCAAGTTCCAAGTAGTTCAATCACAACCAAGATAGGGGGAGAGGCAACACTCTCCTCCCAACCAAATCTCAATGGAGAAGAGAAGCAATCTCCTCCATTGACCCCCGAGCCCCAAACACAACACAATGAAAGGGTGGTCTCCAACTCAAGGCAACAATACATGCTTCCACAATACAAGTTCTTCACAACATTCAAGCTAAAATAGAAGAAACAAAGAGACACACAATAACATCAAACATTACACAACAAGGCTTGCATCCAAGCCAACAAGAGAAGGAACTATGGGAATGTTTTCCTTATGCCTCCCAAATGAGATGAGATGCCCATCCAAAACCCTCCACAATAAAACACAAGCCCCTATGACTCTTATGCCTCCCTCAAGTACCCCTTTTTCCTCCCATACTCTTATGCCTCCCTCCTCTTATGGCTCCCTCAAAGACAAGGTAGAATGTAAACATTCTTACCCAAGATGGGCATCCCTCTCAAACTCCCTCCACAATATCCTAATCTACTCTTTTGCCTCCCTCATGAGTATTCCCATAGACCTCTCCTATACTACACAATAAGCATTCTATCCATTTTTCACAATACACCAAAGTAAACATGCATTTTTCACAATTTTAGCATAGAAGCAACAATAATATGAAAGCAAAAACAAAGGAGAGGGTTCCCTACCTCTCCATTGGAGAAGCCTAAACCAAGAAACTTGTCCAAGCTCCTTCCCAAATCAATCCAAGCATGCAAGTCCAAGCACTCTTTTTTTTTCTCTCTTCCAATTCTTTTCTCTCAAAAATAACAAAAGAGAACTCTTCAACAAAAAAAACAAAACTCCAACCCCCTCAACAAGAGAGGAAGTTTCAATAAATAGACCAAAGGTAAGAGTGAGGGTGATGTGGCTCCATGTAGGATGCCACATCACACATCCTCAAACCATCTCCCAAGGTCAACTCAAATCCCAAAACACCATAAATGGGTGGTTGGGTTGAATGACATCTCTCTTCCACATCCAACCCTTTCCCATGTGCCTTAAGGCACAATTAAATGCAAAAAGAGGAAAAGTGCACTCCAAAGTCATATTTCCCTTCCCAAAACAATAAATAATCCCCTTTTGGATTCCCAACCCATAGATATGGTTGGTAAGGGGTTTTGGGAAGTGTGGGACAAGTTTAACTTGTCCCACAAGTCCCCTAAAATTGCCCTCAATCTCAAATTCGAGATTCTAAGAGCATGGAGTGGTCAACACTCAAAACCAAGCATTCAATACAAGAGGACACACAAGGTTCAAGGAGCCAACAATCAAAATTTATTACACCCACTTGACTTCCTCCAAATCTTAGAAACTAAAACAAGATATTACATTAATCCTAAACATACTTAACAAAAGTAATTTAACAAAAAGACATCACAAAAGAAATCACCTACTAAAGCAAGTAAAACAAGTAATAAAATTCTTACCCCCTTGGTCACATAGAAAATTTCCCCCTCATGGAAATTTTCTCAACACATACAAGAATAAAGGTAACACAATACAATTTACAAGTTGCCTTGACGACCAATGTTGTAACCACCCGACATTCTGTTGTGTTTGGTCCCCAATCCCCCTCATGGTTGTGATCATGCTGTGTTTCCTGCAAAATGCAAAATACCTCCTTCGGCCTTGCGGCCATGTCAAAATATCCAAAATAATCATATGCATGAAATTTATTAACATCTATACGTAATTCAAGCAATCATTATTTCTAGGTCTAAATCACAACTTAATTATGCATTTCATCATTATCCAAAATCATAGTAATGTAAATTCAACAACTACATTCTACTCATCATGGCGAAGAAATCCAATGTTAGAACACATGCAATATATCCATATAAAAATAATATCGGATATCCAATAGTCTGTCCATGAGTCAGTGTAGATCATACTGAAAACAAAATCCAATCATAATCCAAATGCATCTAGTCACAAAACATCATGCTAATCAACAAAAGTATAACTCATGTCCATATCCAAAGTCTGCATAACTCAAAATGGTAATCAGCTAAGTGTCGTAGGGAAGTGGGCATTACAACCATGCCTCTTAATTGCACTCCCAGCTACCAAATAAAACACTATTCTGAACCTGGCCACGTTTTCTTAAAAAACTCAATTAATTTCTTATCAAATCCAGAATTTCATTGATTGCTGTTGCATCGGGCTCAGAACCACGATTCCAACAGTACCAATTTTGTGCAATTTCGTTGAGAAATGCAAAAGTTATGGCCTTCTGAGTGCGGGCAGCTATTTTGGGTCTGGCAGACGTTTTCTATCATTTGAAATATATCTACCCTCATTAAAAATAATAAATCTAGTTTTTGTGGCATAGAGGACATCGTGCTCATTCCAGAAAGTCCAATTTTGTGAAAATCAGAGCTCGGAGTCAAAAGTTATGGCCGTTTGAAGTTTCGCAAATCAAACGTTGACTTTTCCTCTTCTGTCTTCGCCCATTTCGCACTTTCGTGTCCCACGCGTCCCTCGCGTACTTTTGTCCCGGCTATGTCCTAGACAAACCTTTGCCCATTTCGTGCTTTCGCGTCCCACGCGTCCCTCGCGTAATTTTGTCCCGGCTGTCCCGGATGAACCTTCGCCCATTTCGCGCTTTCGCGTCCCTCGCGTACTTTTGTCCCAGCTGTCCCGGATGAACCTTCGCGCATTTCACGCTTTCGCGTCCCACGTGTCCCTCATGTACTTTTGTCCCAGCTGTCCCGGATGAACCTTCGCCCATTTTGCGCTTTCGCGTCCCACGCGTCCCTCGCATAGTTTTGTCCCAGCAGTCCCGGAGACTAAGACTTAGCCATTTTTCCTGATTTTTCCTGGCCCGAGCCTATCTTCTGCAACCTTTCCACATTTTTTCAGAGCTTGCTCTTTCTTTCTTGGCTAGGGGAGTTAGAAAAAATTTGAGGGGACCCCAACAATCTGATGCTTTGCCTTGAATCAATATAATTGCTTGGGACTAAAGAATTTTATGCATGTTATCAAAATTTACCTTGGGGGTGAATTTTGGATAACAATATATTAAGTTGCAAAAGAGAACTAAAGCACGATAATTATGAGAGGTCAGGGTAGATGAACCATCCCTTGGAAGGAACAGAGCCAGTTGAAACTGTGGGATTCGCTTCAGCATCTCCCTTAAGGATTTTGTTGAATAGATCATGAGCATCTGTAGTATTACCTTTTTGCCTTTGCTCAAAATCCTCAAGCTTTCCCAACGAACCCATTTTGTACCTTCTGCACCCATTCAAGGAGACGAGTAAGATTGATTTCCAGGCTGTGCAAATGTCCAAGGTTCTTGATACTAACATTTCTAGCCAGCTCATCTAATACAGGGTAAGCCTCTCACTCGAGATCTGCAACATTTGAATCCATATATGTACAAACCACCTCTAGAGTAATTTCCAGCACATGAAACTCAAATGGAAGCTCATGTTGCAACCCATCTACTACTTCTGGGACATGTAGCTAGCGTCTAGGGGAACTTGCAGAAGAAGTAACCCGATTTTCATGCAATCATGGCCTTCAATGAGACAACATTTATTTGAGGCATTCTATCAAACAGTTCACATGCCTTTTCCAAATCCATTATTTCATCTCTAAAACCTTTGCCACATAAAGGGAGTTTTCAAAGGACGTGAAAATCACTATCAAAAGACTTCAAATAGTAAAAGCCTAAATTCCAACTTCGAACAAGCCAGAAAACACAATTTTTAAAAAAAAAATTACAGGTGAGAAACCTCTTGCTATGAAACCGTTACCAAAATTTACATTGCATTTGAAATATAACATGAATTTTCCCTCCTACAGCTTCCATACCAGATAATTACAAAAAAAAAAACAAGTTAACATGAAAACTATTACTGATATTCAAACAAATAAGTCATAAAAAAAACATTTTAAAAACTACTGAGAGTAAAGATTGAAAATGTACATGGAATTTGCATGAGGGCTGCTTACTTTTTTGGGTGCAGCTATTCCCGTAAGGTGATGTCCACTGTTGTGGAATCATTTTGATATTTAGTATTATGGGAGAGGGAAAAATATGTGTGTAGAAAATATAACCCTCCACCCTCCCCGCAAACCAAAAACCCCTCTATCTTCTAGCTTTGATGGATGTCCATGTGGTACAGAGGCTTGTTTTTTTTAAATAGGATGGGAGGATGCTGGCACAGGTCAGGAGTGCACTGGAAAAGACTATAAATATGCAAGGAAGGAATAGCGATCCAAACAAAATAGTGGACAGTGCATTAGAAATGCATTCCAACTTGCACAAAAGAAGGCACAAAGCCAAATGTACACATCCTCCCAGAGAAAATAGATTTGTAGTCTCATTAATACACACCTTGGGTAAAGGGAAAACATTGGCTAGCTCCCCTACTAGCTAGAGTTCAACATGCAAAGCCATGGAGGAGACATGATGGGATGGCAGGTGTTCCACCTCCCAAGGCATGAAACCAAATACCAGGTCATTTCAATAAAATAAAATAAAATAAAACAAGGGTATTACAGCCAACATGGGAAAGAAGGAGTGGTGGGGTGGGTGGATACCTCCATAATTTCATAAATAAACGTTTTATCAGCAAAAATTTGTGTTTACAAGGCTTGCAGCGACGCCTCGACGGCTAAAGAGGGATGCTAAACATTAACCCAAATGTCACGCCCTAAACGAAGGCGCCACCAACAATAAGCTTCTCTTGCATGACTCACGGATTGATTGATTGGAAAGATAAAATAAAATAACATAAGGATAAATAATGTTAATGTTAATAACATTCAACGATAGAATAATAATAAAATAAATTGTCGAACAACATACAAATAATAATAATAATTTCGTTATTATCATTATTTTTACTGCACACAATTTTTTAACCATATTAATAATGATCACCCATCAACATTGAGTCATCCTTCAAACCACATATCGAATTCATGAAAGAGATTTTTCCTTAACAGGGTAATTGAAAAGGTGAAGCCAGTAAGGATCAACAGGAGCACAACAACGTTAAACGCTTAGCAACATGGTCATTGAAGAAGAAAAAGAAGAATGAGGGATGAGGCACTACATTCTCATCCCCTTAAGAAAGCATCATCCTCGATGCGACATACAATGAAGAAGGAAAAATGGCAAGCAACAAGGAATAAATATGGCAAAGGCATGCTCTAAGGTTAATATTTCAGACACAAAATCATGGTCACTGGGTGGCCCTAGGAACATTTGGTAGAAATTTTAACTTTCAAGGTTCTGTGAAGATTGGTAGTTCCCTCTTATTCATTGTTTCATCAATGTCTTTCTATTAACATTATTCTTAATTCAAGTCCTTTAGAATTTCATTTTTGTAGAATTTTAGTTTATTCATTCCTATGGGTTCCCATCATGAACTACAATCACAACACCCTACCAGGGTCATACACAACACTAAAATTTCACAAGCATACTTTTACATACTTTCACGACCATATCACATCACAAGGGTTTCACCAAACCATGGATGGAACATACACGTTCCACATAACATAGTATTAGTCACACATATATGACTGACAAACATAATCATCACACTGATACCAAGGTAACTGGTATCACATGTCTCAAAACCATGACTGTTAACAACTTAGTTCCAACCCAATATCCAATAGTCAATACAAATGGAAATGCCAATCCTCAACCATAAAAATGTCTAACGAGACTCACAAGATTACACATAACTCAATATACCAACTCCACACATAATAAGACATCATGATACAATCCCCATATGTCTTGAAGAGCACAAAATAAAACTCCATATACCTTCCCCAAAGCATCACGAAATAATATCCATATATATATCCTGGAGCATCCCAAAACAAATCCATATACCTCAAAAAACTCCATATAGCTCCCATAGAGAAAGAATCATAGTGTCAAAACCAAGTCGGTTCACTTAACCATAGAGCCCCATCAAGAATATCAGGTCAATCAATGATAGAGTGCTATAAAGAATAATAGGTCACTTAACCATAGAGGCTCATCTCCTTTCTCCTTTTAATGAGGTCGGGTCACCCTATGGCCCTAGGCACATAGATCCCCGTCACCCCCAACCCAAGTGACATAATACCTCGTGGTTCAACAACCCGCTAGTTATCTGTAACTCCTTGGGGCATACCCCCATAGAATGAAGCGTTTCTATAGGTTCAACCACTCCATGGTTAATCCCATGACCCTATTCCAACACATTACGACATTAGAACTAGCATAAAAATCCATTCAAATTCCAAGAGGGAAAATCAAAAGCCTTAGGCTAGGCTACAAAACTTTTAAATATGAAAATAAACTTTTAAAACTAAGAAAAATAAATGGCTACTTAGCCATGGTTAGTGCAAAATCCAAATGTCAATGCAACAATCAAATAAATGCCCAAAATATAAAAACATGTCAATCAAGAAAACGGTTGGTTATAGCTAAAAGAGATAAGGATTAATTTACAAATAAAATACATATAGAGAAATAGCACATTACAATCACTATGTGGCCTCATACTGCCACCAAATGGGTACTCATCTAGTTGCTAGCACTCAGACATCGAGCCTTAGCTCGTAAAAATATACATGTAACCAGAATGAGTATATCAAATAATGTAACTATCATCATCTCTGCCTGAATCATTCCTCCATACACCCACAAGGATCAACATAGTCAAAATCACATAGGTTTATTCAATGAACAATCCAATAGGAAAGAGTAGGTAACTCTAGTTGCATAAGTTGAGCCTAAGGTGGTGCTCACCCACAATATACTGAGAAAGCTCAAAGTATACTAAACAAATAGAAGTTGGTTTTTAGTCTATATAAGACTCCATTTCCTCACTCGTACTTGGCTCAAGATTATGAAAACCTGGTCCATGCCTCCTCTCTCCACACATACACTCTTGACAGTTTATCCTATTAGGGTTGTCTAGTGTAAGGTTCACAACATACACATAACTACATCACTAACACAATGGTGATTCATGCACATTAACCATAACATCTTGCGCATGGTATATATATACAGAGTATAACGCAATCATTACTTTCATGAGTTACGATACATAATATTATCACATTCCGCAACCTGAGTGCAATCACTATACCATAGGGGTCATATGCTCACCATATGCCCTTAAATCATGACGTAAATCATTACATATTACAGAAATCATAAGTATGATGAACACAATGTCTAACATTACAACATATAGTCCATTGCAATACAGCACGATGATGCACCCAATTAATCACTCATTAGTAAATGGATTTTACTATATTTGGGAATTTGCTAAGAGAAATGAGAATGCATTTTTTGTTTGAATCAATTCATAAATAGCCCATCTTCATATACTACTTGCGCTACAATATAATGTTTCCATAGAATAAATGAGGTGCCAATTTTGCAGCCTAATACCAAACAACAAATAAAAGATGCAAATTATATATACAAATGGGGATGAAGATTTGATCAAACAACCACAAGAGAAAAATCAAACCCCACAATCTAACTTATGAAACTTGGAGCATAGAGACAATTATGTTATATGCATTAATATTTGTAGCAAAAAGTAAGAAAGGGACTTAAAGGTAAATTGTAAACCCCATATTGACTCAACAACCACTTTTTTGCATAAATTCCTAATTGTCTAATACCAATCATTTGTAAATGTGAAAATAGAATGTAATTGATTTTAGACCATTAAAAATGTGTATCACTATTTATTACTAGACAATGGAACACGATTGTTCAAGGAATAACACCTAAATGAAAACACAATTCATTGTGAGATATCCACTATAGTCATTCCCTAACGTAAACATTTTGTAATGCCTCGCTTCGTTGCACCCAATAGGTGAGGTGTGGGTTCCCCTCCACACCTGGCCCGTCATAGATACGAGAGTGTATTTCACCTTTTTCTCGAACAAGTTGGGAGGTATTGGATCCCATGCATGATTTTCATAAGTCATATGAGAAGATTCAAACTCCTATCAGGGCACAAATTAGCTTCTCGGTTGTTGGCATAGCCTACGCAAGGTCACTATTACCTCTCCAAGCATCGAACGCCATCCTCGACTTATGACTATTTATTCCTCTTATTCATTTTGGTTGGATAATAATGTAGTTATTATCACCATCCTTGTAATTATGTGTGTGTGTGTGCGTGCGTGTGGGTGTGGGTGTGGGTGTGTGTGTGTGTGTGTGTGTGTGTGTGTGTGTGTGTGTGTGTGTGTGTGTGTGTGTGTGTGTGTGTGTGTGTGTGTGTGTGTGTTATATGGAATACAATGTTGTTTAACATTTAACAATAATAATAATAATAATAATTAGATATACTAAAATGTTTTAAAAGATTTTCAAGTAAAGGAAATGAGATAAAAAAATTAAAATTATTATTATTATTATTAAATATATTAAATCATTTTTAATAAATAAAATAATATAATGATTAATCAATCGGCAACCTTGGATGCATACCAGGGGAGAAGTAGGTGAAATTTTAAAAGAGATTGGTGGAGGGCGGTGGTCTGTGTCATGCGGTGGCATGTAGGAGTACAGATAAGGCATGGGCATCCCCGCAAGCATTAAACCACCGACATTTTTATAACCAACATGTCTCCCACCTGGCCCTATCACCTTTTCCACTGCGCCAATGGTGCTTAAGACAAGTGTGGCGTCTTCCAAATACAACTATGCAATAGTTAGAAATTTTGGAAGAGTTTTAGTTCAGACACCTTCCAAAGTGCAATGGAGGAGAACGCCTTGACAATGACATTGCTTTGTTTTGTCTGTTTTTATTTCTATGGGAGGATGTTGATGCCTTCGAAGGCACATGAACATTTTCTCAAAATGCCTCAACTAGATGTTATCCCATGGAACGCCATGTTTACAGGATATTGACAAAATATGAGCATAGGAAGGTTGGTGAGGTCCACGTTGATGAATGTGGGAGGTATTGTATTTGAAAAACTAGGGAACTGTCCTAAATGGAGCTCTCACTAATAGTCATCCTAAAATTAGTACCATATTTGGTTTAAACAACATTGTACAGGGAGATAGATCTGTAACCTTAATATCTCCTCATTTCTTACTGTATATGATTGATTGATCTGGATCTGTATTTGTATCTAAGGCGGGTTCAATGTCTCTAAGAGGAAAGAAAACCACTTCCTACCATTGTTTTGTTGATGTATGTAGAGAAAGAAGAAAAAGAGTGAGGATTAGGAGGCACTTCATTCAGGCGTAATGTCTAGTCGTATTTATTTTACTTCTTTTGCTTTTGAGCACCTATGCTACGTGAACTGTAACATTTGCAGTGTTATTCTCAGGGTAGATAATGGATACCACTTTGTTTCCTACTCTTTATCTTTTATTTTGAGTAGTTGTTGTATTGAGTAAGACATTGGAAGTGCTTTTCCTGCTATCCCACGTATGTCTCTACAAGATTTGTCTCTTTCACTCTTCCTTTCCATGAAACCCTTTGTTGTCTATTCGCAACACTATGTAGAAAGGGGTTGGTTCTTGGAGTGCGCAGATTGCTAGATATACGCAAAATGGTGTTCATGATGAGGCTTAAAGGATTTTTAAAGAAGCGCCTCAGCTTCATTTCATTTCATGGAGAGCAACGGATGCAGGAATGGGAAAAAAGGGTTTGTTGGAAAATCCATGAGGAAACGACTGTTATGATAGAAGATGTGGGGGAAATGCTTTTAGAGAATACGAGATGTATAATTTTTTGGAAATGGAATTGATGAAAGGAAGAGTTTTTCCAGTAGTGTCCCCCATGGGTTAAATTTAACATCCTCCTATGCACGTCAAAAAATTATTTTTCTACCATTACCTTATCAATAAAATCAACCCAACTATTACCTGGAATGGCTAAAATATTGGACTGTTATAGAAGATTATTTGCTATGTTGTGGGATAATGTATGGTCTAATATGGCTTCTTGGAGGGTGCAAATGGAGGTTTTGAGGGTGCACGCAAACAATTCGATGAAATTCCTTATGGAGATGTGGAAACGAGCTCCATAAATTTGGTCAATTCATTTTCCCCTTAGGCATGGTCTGCCTTATCTTCATCTTCCATAATTTTCCATATTTTTGGTTCTTTAATTGCAATTAAATAAAAATATAAATCCATATATTCTTATACCATTGGTTATTTTAAATGAACTCAAAGTGTAAAACAATAACACTTCACCTCATGACTTACACAAATCTGATCTACCCTTAGGTTGCCAACCATATTCTTAAACCCTCTTTCTGAGATGTTTGGGAAAAATTTTAATCAAACTAAATAGTTGCAACCCCTCTAACTGGCTAGTTGAGTTTGAGTTCGCCTTTAAACCTAGCTTACATCTCTTGGTAAAAAGTAAATCACGATTTTTCAAGACTCACAAAACAAAATTTTGAACCCCAGAAAAGAGATGTCAAGTTTCGTCTATGTTCCTTGTTATGTGGGGAGTTGCGTTAAGCCTTAGATTGACCTCTATTGACCGTTTATGTTCTTTTTGTCACCCCTATAGGGGCCATGTTACCCTCATTTTGCAGTTTTAGGAAGCCAATAAAAGTGAAAAGTTGAGTTTTGTTTTGGCTTGCCATTTGGACCCTAAGCAAAGAAATGTTTATTCTCCTTCACAAACCTAAAATTTCCTGTAACCATCAGTTCAGGGAAAAACACGTCGCTAGCTAGTTTTTCAGAGGAGTTTTGTATGCCTTTGGTCACTGATTGACAAGGTTAAAACCAATCCAATTATGACTAGTAGCCCCAAAAAACTACTCACCATTTGTAAACAGTTCACCAGTTCTGAGTTTTGTCAGCTCCTATGAATTCTCAATTTATAGGGGAGCTTGTAGGAAATTACCTATTGTGCATTTTACCATCGAAATCTAGTTTTTGAATGCAGTTTCTTATCCTCTAAGATAAAATTGGATGTTTTCACAACTAGTAGGAAAATGTAAAAGAAGGTCGTAGGACCCTAGTCAAGTCAATAAGCCGAAAAGAAAACTTATAGACACTTATAAATGACTGTATGAAACTCTATATTGTGGCTTGTTTTAAGAAATTTTACTTCTGGTAAAATCGTAAAAAATGAAGTGCAATGAAATGATTATATATCTTTAACCCTCTCTACTTATGTGTGAAGTATTCTGATTATGTAAATGAAAAACTAGAAAATGTTAATTATGTTATATTTAGGTGGATGCAATGCTAGCATTTGTGTAGACCATGCAGTGGTTGCAGGTACCGAGACATGGAGTAAGTGAAGTGTTACTTATAATCACATATTAGCATGTTACTTGGAACAATGAAATTGAAGAGGCTAAATCAACATTTTGTAATATATTGAAATGTTTATTATTGAAATTTTGTAATAAGTATGAGTTGCTAGTGTTTAGGGGTGTTTTGGGAAATGTGCATTTAATTATGGGTGTCATTTTGATTCAAAATTATGTATTGTAAAAAGGTTGGATATTTATGTTAACTGAAATTGAATTTGACCTCTTATAGTGCATGTCAATAAAAAAATTAACGATTAAATCTTTGGTGTGTTGTGTTATTTACTTTGAAATTGTATGAAAGAAATAGAAATAAAATAGTCGACCTTGGTATAAAAACCTTTTATGTACACTCTTCTCGTGTGATCCTTCATAACGTAGAAAACAAAAAACCTTAGGGTGAACCTAAATCATTATACTTGATGGCACCCCTATCTTAGGAAAATAAGAACCCAAATCCAAGTTATCTTTATACCATGCATGCTTAGTGACATTGTCGCAATCCCATTTGATAGGAATGGTAAGGGTTAAACACTATCTTCAGTTTTTGGCCTTACCCTTAGGATTGGTTTCTGTGCATGTAACAAGGTGTTTAGATCCCCTAAGTTGGTACCTCTTGAGGATTTTATTTAAAATCCAATGTGAAACCCTCGTGGATCGGCACATGTGTAGAATGAAGGGCTTTAGGTGGAAAATATAGACAACTACCGTTTGAAATTCATCTTGAAGATTCATGGTTATGAATGAATTCCGTACTATAATGCCCACAATTTCAACACAAAAATACAACCATAAAATTACTGGGATTTTTTTATTTCATTTCTCGCTACACAACACCACATGGGCTCAAATAGAGAAACTCAACATCCAATAAGACACTTACACAAGCATGGACCCAAATAGACAACATGATAACATCATATGCATGTTGATGCCACACTTTCCCTAACGAACAAATACTATAAATGATCAAACCACAAGAAAGAACCAAGGATTGGCAAGTCCACAACAAATCATTACCATGGTTATATCCTAGTAACGATTAAAATTCCAAGAGAATTTATTGTGCAAGGATAAATTCCCATTCTCAACTTACATATTCTTAATTTCATTTATGATTAAACTTATAACAAGCATACTTAGATTGGATTGTTATCCCTGACCATAGTTCCCATAACTCAATAGGTTATTTGCCACATTTTTAATGCATACAAAACTCGTGACGCTCATTCTTATGTAAGAGTTCTCAAATATGTTTTTTTTGTTTAAATTTTACCCTCATTACGCAATGAAAAAATAACATGAAGTCAAGGGAAAGAAATGTTAAAATTTAAAGGAGATTTAGGTTCAAGTTACCTCTTCCTATTAACTTCCCTCCATTAGGGAACCTTTTTATTCCTGTTATAGCAGATATAGTTCACTAGCCGGTATATTCCTATTATATTCTCACTTTGGTCCCATTATTAGCATTGTTTTAGAACAATTGTAATTGAAATAACATATAATTTACACTTAGGGATTCGATACTACAAGGATTGTAACCTATCATGATACAACTCATTTCATTTCTCTTAAACACTCAAGTATTAAATGCATATTACAAGCGATACATCTAATACAACTTTCATGCATTTCAAATACCATCCAAGGAACTATTTCAATCGTTGGGTAAAAATGCATCAGAGATTCTTTAAACAATAACCTTAAGGGAAGTCCCACATTCTATTAGCTTCAAAATCATTCTAGGGTGGACACTACACCCTACCACAACACAATACAAGAGAGTTGTAATATCTTTAACTCACAAAACCTTCGAGAAACATGAGGTAATCTGCTACTACACACCAAGGGAATAATTTTATATAAGAGGGACAAAAGGGGTTCAAAAACAAGAGTTTATTGCATATGTACTTTGACACGTAGACTCCACTTGTGTCATTTAAATCTCACCACAAGATCAATCGTAGGAATATCACAAACTACCTTTGCATGGTTTTGGCCACTCACTAGGGTACCAAGGGTAATTATTCTCATGATTTTTAAACTTATACATGATATGATCGGACCTACCACACCTAGGAATGTAGGTCTCACTCACCCAGATATGACAGGGTTCATATGACATAGTCACCGCCTCACAAAATATTTAAGGGAAAGGTATTTTATAATAATTTTCTTAGGGGTAGGACAAGAAGACAATTTGAGAGGAGTAAAGCATTTCTTAGGAAAAAAAATTTGTTACAAAATTTGGACAAGGATTGCTTGAGAGGGAGGGTACAACCAAGGTTAACGACTCACTTCATTGCGATGGTAAAAATAAGATAATTTTTATACCAAACATTAAGAGTTTATAAATGAACCCCAATAATTACCTAGTAAAATATGGTTTCAAATAGCTAAACGATAAGCACCACAATTAAATCCATATAGTCATGAAAGCCACATACTAAACGATACACCCCCTATTTTCTTCCAATTTACATTGTCAATTATCTACTTTGTTAATCAAATTAACATGTTCTCTACATAGTTGTTCTTATATTCATTCATTGTCACTCCTATTGGCATAGAAAAGTTATTTTAAAATAAGGAAAATAGATAGGGAGAGAGAAGGAGAGAGAATTTCCTCACACATGCATAATTCAACATTCATTTACACTTGTTTAATTACAGAGAGAGAGTAGGGAAGAGAGAGAAAACTAGAAGACCCCCATTTTTTATTCACAATATCATAACTAATTTAAATTTGCATCCATTTTTATTTTATTTCAACCCATCAACATTTTCAAGATCAAACAACATTTCATAGTTATTTCTAGATAGAGAAAAGGGAGGAGAGAGAAAACATCATAATTTACCAAATCCATTCATAGAAATTAATTTGATTAAATCATACTTTACACAACAATGGAACTATATGAAAAGGGTTCACGAGTATTAACAATTCAAATGGGAGCCTCAGGAGGAATGTCTAGCTCAAGTTGTGAGTTTACAAAAAAAATCCAAAAATAGCTAAAGTGCTTACAATGTGAGTCAAAAAAAAACACTTTTTTTAAGTTCAAACGTAAATTTCAATGATTCTTATTTACTCCCTTATATATAAATAACTCCTAGAATTTGACGGAAGTCGATTACGACAAACATTTCTCAAAATAGAAAGGTGAATCTGAGACCAATTATCGTAAACATGTCAAACGTGTTACTGTTGTAAAACAAACTGTGGGCTCCGAAACTCACTTGAAACTCTAAATTAGTAAATCATTTTTGCAAAACTGAGAGTTGGTTTCAACTTTCCTAATGGAGGTCTAGAGGTACATATGGTTAGTTTTCAATTTTTCCAAATCAATAGGACAACCACAAGCCAAAACCGATCACATTTTCTTTAAAACTGGAGCGTCACTCCAAGTGACTAAAATGTAAAATGGGAATCAAAACTTGTCTCTCCAAGACATCAAATTGAGCAGCCAACCAAGGCCAAGCATAGCAATCCATAGGCAGTCATTTGACCACATATCCTTTAGGAATTCTGTCAACCCATTTACATGTCAGCGTATGCTTCTACTTTAATCATTGAAAAAACAAAACTCAACAATGTCAATGCCAATAATATTTATAACCCTCCTCAAATAGATTTAGTGGATGTCCATTCCCCTTTTCTAAGTTCTTATTTGGCACAAGCTAAGAGAGTTACTGGAAAAAGTGAACATATTTATTAATAACCCCATTCAACAACGCATTTTGTGTAAATCTTGCAAATCATTGATGTCCGTGAGATCACATCTCTTTGATGTGTTCTATCAACTAGTTTGTGTGCCTTGACTATTTCCACACTTTGCATACATTTATACGAAGGGAGTTGTAGCTGCAATGTCTGAATAAATTCCTCTATCCATGATTCTTTCTTGGACGTCCACACACACATCCAAGTTTCTCAAACTGGTTGGGGTAGGGAGGATGCTAATATTGGTTTTCTCTAGTATGTTTTAAACATTTCAATGAAATTCACTTGAAATTATCTAGAGCCTTTCTAATAAGCGCATTTTTTTAATGATACATCAAGCTTTGTAGTCCATGAGAACACATTTTTCTCATACATTTTTTATTTATTTTATACACCATCATGGCTCCACCTCACTTGGGGTTCTCTAACAGTAACCAATTTCCCTGTCAAGACATCCACATTTTGTCCAAATGTGAAAATACCAAAAAAAACCAATGCCCTTCACTTCCAAGGTCAAACCCACAACATTATGCAGCGACCAGAAGGAGGGGACGCTAGTCAAGGTTGAGGAGTTTAGATTTATACCTATCTATTAAATGTTTTCTTAATCATTTCAAATTCCTTTTCAACAAACATTCTTTGCATAACCTACAACCAATCCCTCCAATGAAAATCATCTTTTTGAGGCATTTTATTAAACAGTTCACCGTCCTACAATTTTCAACAAAAAAGAAGCTTATAGATCTAGGTGAGCTTTCCAGGAGACGTGGCACCTACCCCAACCATCCAAACACAAACTAGATTCCTTTATACAACCTACATGACTCCATTTTACATTCTAAATCCACAAGCTTTCACGTTTTGTACTCTAGCACTAAGTGAATGTTGCACTCACACAACTAGTCACAGTTTTAAATTGCATGATTATGATTAAGTTTAGAACCTCCACAAGATAGTTATCCCATTATTGTCATAGGATGGGAGAGGATTGGTGATAAATATTTCAACATGTCTACCCAAAATGCATTAAAACACTCAAACTCAAACCAGTCCTGCAAAATGCATTTTTTGGCACTTGGGAGTTGCACGCAACAGGGAGGAGAAAGTACATGGACTGAGAGATAAGGATTTACACCTATTTTTGGTGCTATTTTTAAGCTTGCATCATGTTACCCTAAAATTTTCAAATCTATATCTGCTCAAAAATGTTTTACCCTTTGAATTAATGGTCTAAATTTCTTCCCCTCCAGTTGAATGCTTTAAAATGGTCACAAACTTGTTGATTTGCCAGATCATGGAAAAATTAAAATTGATCAATTCATACTTGTTTGTATTTAAAAATCCAATCCCAAGGTTGAAAATGTTCGAAAATCATGCTTCAGTTGATTTAAAATCAAACATTTGCCATCCTTGGCGAAAAAATTGAATTCTAGGGCATCCTTTGAATTTTTTTGCATTTTCACGGTCATATGGGCATCATTTGCCTGTCAAATTCATCCTCAGGAGGTATTGGCAACGTGGCGGGTTGGCGGGTGGTCAGATTCACTTGGAATTTTTAGACTTTACTTTGCGAAAATTTTAAAAGTCAAAACTTGGCCCGAAACCCCGCAGCCAATCGGGAGTGGACATGTGGCATCACGGCGGCGCAGAGTAGGTCGGCGGGCCAGCGGAGGGAAAAGGGGATTTTTTCCCTTTTTCACAATAAAGTTAAAGTAAATTTTTGGCCCAAAATCCCGTGGCCAATAACAAGAGGACACGTGTCCACAATTTGCAAGAGGCGGGCCCGCGGGTCCGCGGAGGGAAATGGGGATTTTTTCCCCTTTTTTCCAAAAGGACTCAAAATAAAAATTTGATGCGCTGGCCCGCTAGCGAATCACAAGGAGACACGTGGCGAAGGAAAAATCGGAGGTGCGGGCCTGCAGGGCAAAAAGTGAATTTTTTCCCAATTTCCAAAAAAGGTTAAAATGCGCAGAATTGAAGTGTGATTTCAATGGGACCCACCATATGCCATGTGTCAGCTCCAAAATTCAAAGGCGGAGGGGCAGAGAAAAGGGTCAAAATTTTCCATTTTTCCAAAAAATGTGGAAAAGTCAAAAAATAGCCCGAATTTTTTCCCAATCATAGTTTAACACGTAGTAGATCAAGGGCAACTGTGCATTTTCATGTTTGGCCACCATTTTATCTCTAGGAAGCTTGGAATCACGAATTTTGCATCAAAATTCATCAAATTTATAGTGATTTTGTGTCGTCTTGGCCTTCCAAGATCATTGGCATCACTTTCATGGCTTAATTCTTTGATTTGAGGTGTTTTTGAAATAATTTTTACCCCAGCCCGAGCAAACACGTGAAATGACAAAATCAAAAATTGTAGATGTAGTTTTAAAAGGTGAAATGAAGAGAGGAAGGGTGTTTCCATGCCTCAATGATGAAAAACTTGCCTCCATGATGGATAATGATCCAGATATTTGTAATGATGTAATCTTTTTGGCACACCTAGCAACCTGCGAGTGTTTTTCTATTTGATGTCATTTTCATTGAATCATGAGGATTGTTGTAACAAAATTTATCCCATGGCATATTCTTTGCTTGGGAAAGAAGGCTCCAATGTGGCATGAGGTATATAATGCATTTTGGAGAAATAGTAAAGGGTCAAGAAAAATTTGAAAATCACGAGCAAATTCTGAGAAAAGGCGCATCTTCTGAAAAACCCACCAAAGAAACAGGATAATTTCTTCTGTGTTGGATCTTCATATATGTGAGTTGGTTACAAAAGTATAGCCATCACACAACTCTAATATTTTTCATGAAACTCTCCCCTGCTAATGAATCTAACAAGATTTTGAGTTAATCTGTGTTTTTCTGGGCAATATGATGTTTGTTATCATTTTTAAATGCCTGTAAATAGTTTTCACTATTCTTGTTGCAATCTTGCATTGAAAGTCTTTAGAAATCACATAGAATCTCTATTTCTTGTTGATAGTTTAGTGGCATTTGCAATCTCATGTTCATAAGAGCCTTCATCTGATAAAGAGATAAACAAATGTAAAATCACTTGACCTTCCTTGACTGCAGAGATTTCTTGTAAGCCTTTGTGGGTACCTTAGGGGTGGTTTGATCATGGATTTTTTTGTTTAATTAAGTTCTTTACTTCAAGTTTTTGTGGTGAATTCTCAAAGATTGTGTGAAGAATACTACCTGGCTTCCATTTATGCCTCTTCTGGTTGAAAGAATGTCTTGATTATTTGAAGCATTTTATCTAATAGTTGTTTCGAGTATTGTAGAGGTTATCAAAGATCTAATATATCCCAGTTTGTCTCATAAATACCCCACCAAAAATTTCATTCAAACAAACTAATCCTACCCATACTACCCCTGCATCTGCATTGTGTATCAACAAAAGAATACAATCCATTCACAAAAATGCACAAGGCAAATTAGGATTATACAATGTCTTCAGTAACCCTTGCCTTGCATTGAAAATATCTCCATAATCTGGGAGTGACAACTTGTGAAAGTCAGATTTGGAGTGTTGATCATATTTTCCCAAGGCCTATTCATACTACTTGCATAAATTAAGGGATATCTTCATCTCCTTCACCATTTGGGTGTTACAATATAGGTTCTCTTACCTTGGTTGAAAGGCACAACCTAGAATAGTCAGGGTCAGATCAGATCCTTTCAAGGTGCTATCCATCTCTCCACCAATCTGAGTGCCAGTTAGATCACATCCCCAGCTAAAAAATGACACACATCATGATCTATCTGACTTTAAGCTTCATGCCATATTTTTGATACTGCTCGGACTGAAAAGGAGAACAAATTTGGGTACCAACACTTTTCTGGTGCCATTTCTGGGGAGTCCTTTGAATTTCTTGGTGTTTGTGGAGTGTTTGAAGAGTTTGAGCATTTGTGTATTCAAGTATTTGAGCTGCTACATTGTTAAAATATCATTCTATGCTTCAGATCTGTAAGTTTTAAGCAAAAGTTTCAAGTTCTGTCTGCCCTTTTTCATTTCCCAATAGTTTATACACTTTGGTTGCATTGTGATTGATAGATCTAAGAAGAATAAGGTTTGATTTATAAGGCTTTGCAAAGTTTTCAGTGCTAGTAAACATTTGATAGATTACTTTAGTGCATTTACACAACTAAGGTGAAAGTCCTTAGTGGCAACTCCATGCTGATGTGATATTGAAAATACCAGTTGTCTTACCTTTTTGTCATTTACTTTTGTGTTGTTAATCCCTGCAAAACTAGAAGGAAGAAGATCTCTCTTCATCAAGGATTCTGCTAAGAAGTTGTTTACAGATTCAAGAAACTTAGAGATAGAGGGGAGAAAGGTGTGGAAGGTTGTTGGAGACTTTACTGCAAGAAAGGAGATCCCTATTGTTGAGTTTGAAAGTGAGTAGCCTGTTATTGAGGACTGCAATTCTTCTTCAATTGGATCTGATTCAGACAATCATATTGCTGATTTGAATTCCCCATCAGGTGAGGGACCTTCTTGTGCATTTGAAAGGCTTTCTCCTAAATTTGCTCCTGTATTTTCTAAATTTGCTAGAGATCATCAAGAAGGAGAGCCCTTAAGAGAGATTTGTCTTGAAGTTTTCATTCCCATTCCCCAAAGACCTCTCACTCCTCATCAGCTTGTTTCACCTCTAAGATCACCCCCACCAAACAATATGGCTCAGCCTAGACCTCCATTTGTTGTTAACACCTTTGGTCTTATAAATTTTAGAGGAATGGATGGTTACCCAAATGCTATCCCACAAGATGTCAGAAATAGGTTGCCAAAATTCCATGGTAACAATGTTATTACTGGTGATCAGCATCTCAAACTTTTTGATAATATGAAGGAAGATTTTGAGATAGATTTTGAGGATGTGTATGTCAAATTGTTTATTCATACACTAGAAGAGGATGCTAGGTATTGGTACAAGGCTCTACCTGATAATTCTATTGATTCATGGACTGAAATGAAAAATGCATTTAGGTTGCAATATGGTGACAAGACTGATCCTAGATTTCTTTTATCTAAGTTTGAGAATATCAAGAAGAACCATAATGAATCAGTCCATGACTTCAACACAAGGTTTAACAAAACTTTGAGAAGGTTGCATGTTGGTTTGAGGCCTTGTGATGAATCTTGTTTAATCAAATATGTAGATGCATTTGATAAGAAGGTGGCCTATTACCTAAGAGACAAGAACCCAACCAATCTAAGACAAGCTTTCACCATGGCACTTCAAATTGAAAACAATATCAAGGTTGTTTGGAAACCTCTCAAGAGAGATGGTGTAAAATTGATAAACCCTGAAAAACCTCAAGCTAGAAAAGGTGTTGATTTAGAAGAGGTTGTGAAAAATTTGGCAGGGGCTGTCAAAGAAATCTCATACAAGTTGGCAAGAGCTGAGAAGGGAATTGGGCAGACTTCACAAGGTCAGCCTAGGCAGCAAGCACAAGATAGATTTGGCAATCACCATAGGAATGAGCAGAGGTTTTGTGACAAAGGTAAAGGGCCTATTGGATCTGCAAATAGATATCCTCGAGCATGTGAAGGAAGAGTGTTTCCTGATCCCTTAACTGCTAGGGTTGTTGTTGTTGAAGAAGTTGTTGATATTGAATGGTGTGATAGGTGTTTTCTGCCCCATCCTCCATGTGAAACAGACCAGCAAGAAGGTTAAGTTAATAATGATGATGGTATTGATGATGATATTTACATGGTGGACTGTTCTTCAAGCTCACAAGGAGGAGAAACATCTACGGAGGTAATAAGTGCAAGGACTGCTGCAACCTTTTGGGATTGCATAAAGCGGGTACCACTTCTTTCTCTTTCTCATACTCATGATGTAGATGTAGTTCAAGCATTTTAAATTCCTAACAATGACTTTGAATAACTAATAGCATTGATGATTAAGAAATATGATGGTGGTATCCCATCGGAGGAAGATAGACAGTTGTTAATGAATGTTGTTGTGGGTCAAGAGAAAGAGTATAATACTAGAAGCAAAGTTGTTAAGGGATTTGAGCCTCGAGCCAAACCTTAAATACCCTTGCTCACAAGCATTCCAAAAGAAGCTCCCAGGAAAGAAACACTTGCTAAAAGCTATACTATCCCAAGCAAAAATTACAGTCCTCCTCATGCCCAAGCTACCAAGAATCCCTTGCCATCTAATGAATCTTGTTGTCTCCCTTCCAATGTTTTCCTACCAAAAAGTGTTCCCTATGACATAGCCCAGGTATTGAGCCAAATTAAAGTGAGTGTTCTAATCATTGAGTTGCTTAGAATTCCTAAGCATAAGAAGAGAACATTTGAGTACTTGGGGTTGAAGGAAGAGAATATTACTCCAGGTAGAAATGTAAATGTTGTTGAGACTCCTCCTCAAATCATTGCTGACCTTGAAACACCACCAGTAGAAGAAGATCTTAGAGATACACCTAAGGTATATTTGGGGACATCTTTGGTTGATTCCCAATTGAATGTTGATCCATTTTTCACAACTTTTGATTTTAAAGGATAGGCTACTTCACAATTGTATGTTTGATTCTAGTGCATCATGTAATGTCATGCCTCTAGAAGTCATGAATGAGTTGGATATCAAAAGTGACAGCAGCCTATGGAAAGTGTACTACTATGGACTCAAGAGAAGTGTCGGTAGTTGGTTGTGCAGCTTGCATCTTATCCCATGAGGAATTTAAAATTGGATGTTGTGATTGTTGATTGCCCTACCAAATGGGGTATGATTTTTTCAAGAAAGTGGTCTGCAAGTGTTGGAGGGAGTGTCCAAATGGGCATGCATTTTACTATTATTCCCATTGAGGGAAGCCTTGTGAAGATCTATGGAGAAAAGAAAATATTACATCTAATTAAGGATCCAAATAATGCTTCCTATGAAGTGTTGTTTTCCGATGTTGATGTTGATAATTTCATTGGTTTTGCTGATGGAAAAGAGCACAAAATGGATCAGTCAAAGTGCCTTGAAAAGGTATGTTCTCCCTGGACCTTGCTATTTTATGGAGCTTTCTCCAAATTTGGAAATGGTGCTAGTGTAATTCTGATTTCTCCTAGCTTGAAATAATTTGTTTTTTCCTTCAAGATTAATTTTGAATGTAATAACAACATTGTTCAGTATGAAGCCTTATTGTTGGGTCTGATAATTTCATGGAAGTATGGTGTCAAGGACATCATTGTGAAGGGAGATTCAAAGCTAGTTGTCAAACAAATAAGAAAATTGTATGCTACAAAAAATCAGCGGATGAAGCAATATAAGCATGTAGTTTGGGATCTAATTGAGATGTTTGACTCAGGTTCAATATTATACACCATGATAGAAGTTTTAATGTTTCTTGTAATAATTTTTTAGTGTTAGGGTCAATATTTTGAGTTTTCACTATTTCACTTTATTGTGAGTATAATGTTGAAGTGTTGACTAGGCCAATTGTCCCTGACAACATCAAGCATTGACAAGTGTTTGATGATGATTCTAAAGTGCAAAGGTTCTTGCAAAATCAAGGTGATTTTGTATATCAGCATATTTATTGGGAACTAATGGTGTGTATGACTAAAGGAAGAGAGACTTTTTTTGGAAAAGATATCATCTAATTGAAAACAAACACCATTCCCAGAGGTCTTGTTGCACTTGAGTCAAATTTTAACAATGTTGATTGCATCATAAATAGAAACATGCCTACCTCAAGGGATGTGGAATAGCATGACTTGGGAACAAAGGAAAAACCGAGAAAATTTTGGTTGGGTAGCAGTCTAAACAAAGAGGAGAAACAGTATTATGTTCAGTTGTTAAAGAAATATCAAGACTATCTTGCATGGTCATAATCAGAGCTGAAAGCATATAGAGAAGATTTATTTCAGCATGAGATCCCTCTTGAAACAAATTACAAACCATTCATACATAGGCAAAGGCCAATTAATCCAATTCTCTCTATGAAAATGCAAGAGGAGTTAAAGAAGTTGAGAGATGGAGGTATTATTGAGCCCACTAGATATTCATCTTGGGTTGCAAACCCTGTGCCAGTCAGAAAGAAGAAGAGAGACATCAGAATTTGTGTGGATTTTATAAATCTAAACAAAGAATCCATTAAATAAAACTATCCCTTGAAAAATATGGAAAATATGTTGCATCTTATGACAGAGTCTGAATTTCTTTCTACATTGGATGGTTTCTCCGGATATAATTAAGTGCTTGTCAAAGAATCACAAAGACTTAAGACAAAATTCACTACTCCTTGGGGAACATACGTTTTTGTTAGGATGCCCTTTGGTTTGATGAATGCTAGTGCCACTTTTCAAAGAGCAATGGATGTTGCTTTTGTTGGTTACATCAATGAGTTCATTGCAGTTTGCCAAGATGATGTGACTGTGTTTTCAAGGCAGAGAGGTGATCGTTTATAGCACTTGGAGAAGATGCTGATCAGATGTAGGGAGTATGGAATTTCTCTTAATCCAAATAAGTGTCATTTTGGCATGAAAAATGCCAAGCTATTTGGTCACATTTTGTCAAAAGATGGTGTTATGATAGACCCTAAGAGAGTGGAAGCAATCAACAAAGTACTATCCCAAGAACCAAGAAAGGCATCCAATCTTTCTTTGGTCAAATTAATTTTATTAGAAGGTTTTTTCCAACTTTGTTGAGTATACTCTTCCAATCACAAGCATGCTAAAGAAGGACCAAGTTATCAGGTGGGAGGAGGCTGCCATTCAATCTTTTGAAGGAATCAAAGAGGCACTCAAACATGCACCTGTCTTGGCATCTCTGAATTACAAGAAGCCTTTCCAAATCTTCTCCTTTGCTTCTAAAAATATTTTTGCATCTGTTTTGCTAAAAAAGGATGAAGATGGGGTTGTGAGGCCTATTTCCTTTTTTAGCAAGGCTTTACATGTTTCTGATTTAAAGTATACAATCATGGAAAAACAAGCATTTGCGTTGGTGAAAGCAACAAAAAAATTTAGGCCTTATATATTGAGCTCAAAATTTGTTGCTTATGTTCCCCACACCATGTTGAAGGACATCTTATTAGAGATGGAGATCTCAGGTAAAATATGTAGATGGGTGAACAAACTGCAAGAGTATGATATGGACATCCAAACCACATGGTTAGTAAGAGGTTGGTGGTCTTGCTAAGCCTCAGGGCTTGAGAGCAACTTGTAGAGTGTGGAAGGGAATCAGCTAGAGCCGAAGAAAGGGTAATGGTGCTTGCAAAGTTGGTAAGTTCTAAGTAGGTACAAAGATATGATATTCTCTACTCAAACACTTGTGCTGCCTAGTCACGTAAATTAAAAATTAGAAAAAGAGCCCTCAAGCTACTATTCTCAAAAAAATATAATCACAGACCTTGGGCTTTGGCTTGGAAGAACCTGAAGGTGTCCTTTTGAAATGCTAACTGAAGATGAATCTCCCAAGATAGTGTGATTCACATAGTGGAGTTTTTGGAGGACACTTTGCTAGAAGAGTTAACAACCCATAAGATTTTGAGAGCCAGTTTTATTGGTGGCCTACTCTCTTCACAAGATGTAACCCAACTAGTTAGAAAATGTGATACTTGTGAAAGTTTCTCTGGAAGACTAAAATCTTCAGGCTACCTTCCTTTGTAGCCTATATCAATTGAAGCTCCTTTCAAGCAATGGGGGATGGACTTCATTGGTGATATTTCATATCCTTTTATTGCTGGCCATAAGTGGATCCTTGTAGCCACTGATGACTTTACAAAGTGGGTAGAGGCATCCCCACCAGAAATAAACACACCAAATAGTATGGATTCTTGTTTTGAATCAAATCAATATAGATTTGAAGTCCCAGTCAAGATTGTAGCTGATAATTCCATCTTGTGCTTAGACCCAAACCTTTATGGCAAGTGTAATAAAATGGAATCAAATGGCTATCTTCAAATTATAAACCCCCAAGGGGAATGGACAAGCTAAGTCCAGAAATACGCCATTTGTTGAAGGATCATTAGAAAGAACCTTGGAGCCCAAAACAAGAAGAAATGGGGTAGGTAGTAAACAATTTGAAAATTTTCAGTGTGGGTTTGATAGGATAACTCCTAAAAGATCTACTAACAAAAGCCCATTTGAATTGGTGTATGGAACTTAGGATTTTCTACCCTTGCACCTGCAATTATCTTCATTTAAGTTTTCCCAAAAATTGAAGAGATTGTTTGACAAGAAGGTCACTCCTAGAGCCTTCAATGTTGGAGATATGGTCTTATTGTTGGGATAGTAGGCATGAAGACCAAGGGCATGCAAGCATGGAAAATTTGATGCATTGTGGATGGGCCCTTACTCATTGATATTAGAATTGGTGAGCCCATACATTTTTCTCCAAAGATTTAAATCGGGAATTACTTGAATTACCTATTAACGGCAGGCATCTAAAGCATTTCTTGGACTAATCCCCAAATTCGAGGTATGCACAACTTATACATTGTATAGTGTTTGGTTTTTGCTCTATTTTGGGTGTTTTTGTTTTTTTTTGGTTGGTGTGGTTTTCCTTGCTATGTGGCAGCCATTTTTGTTGGGTTACTCATTGGTTTTTGGGTGATTTTGCTCATGAATCATTTTTCCCAATAGATATTTGGTACTGGTCACGTTTTGTCCTTGTGGCATCACTGGGAGTGCTCATCCCCAAGCAAGAGCGATGTTGGTGCCTTTTTAAGCTTGCATCATGTTGCCCTAAAATTTTCAAAATATAATCTTTACTCAAAACAATTTTACCCTTGAATTAATGGTCTCTTAAATTTCTCCCCTCCAGTTGAATTATTTAAAAATGCCTCCAAAACTTGTTGTTTTGCCCCAATTTGAAAGAATATTCCAAGTTTTCCC